>VYZQ01011403.1:20648-32521 GCA_013400655.1 Mystacornis crossleyi
AGCATTCACTCCCGACCCCTCACCCCGGCAGGGACAGCACTGACCCGCGGGGACAGCACTGACCCGCGGGGACAGCATTCACCCCCGGCCCCGCACCCCGACAGGGACAGCATTCACCCACAGGGACAGCATTCACCCTCAGTGACAGCATCACCCCCGGCCCCGCACCCCGGCCGGGACAGTCACCCACCTGCGTCCCTGGAACTGCCCCGTCCCGGGGGCCAATATCCGCACACAATCAGGGATGGTTTGGGCTGGAAGGGGCCTTAAAGACCATCCCGTTCCACTCCCTGCCACGGGCAGAGACACCCTCCTCTATGCCAGGTTGCTCCAAGCCCCATCCAACCTGGCCTTGGACAGTTCCAGGCATGGGACAGCCACAGCTTCTCTGGGCACCCTGTGCCAGGGCCTCACCACCCTCACAGGGAAAAGCTTTTATATAACATCTAATTTAAATCTCTACTCTTTTCATTTAAAACTTTTCCCTCTTATCCTATCACTATCTGCCTGTCTGTGTAAAAAGTTGCTCTCTCTTTATTATAAACCCCCTTCAAGTATTGTCACTGAATACCTCCCCTGTTTATAGTGATTTAGGCCCAAAATGGGGCTCTAGGTTTGTCAACCAGTGTGTAGGTGTTTGCTTTAACTCTCTCTTTTGTCTTTTGCTCCCCTCAAACAGCAGCAGTTTTCAAATATGCACAGTGACCTGACTAGATCTTTTTCCCTCTCTTCTAAGAAATGTCAGATATTGCTGTATTTCATCTTGGTTTCCCTTTGTCCTTTATTCAGCAGGACATAAGATTTTAACCAGGCTGACAATGGGGTTAAAGTCAGACTGGCAAATCCCCTGAACAGTATATGGCCCCCAAATTTCTTTCCTTCTCACCCCTTGCTTTACACAAGAGGAGTCTTTAAGGTATGTACAGTTGTATTTTAAGTGAGGAATTATTTAGAATGGAGAAATTAAGGCCTTTTAAATATTTAATGAAAGGAGGTTTTCTAAATTATTTAATAGCTTATTATAAAAGATGGCATAAAATGGTTTAGTAATTTATTCTTTGCAGAAAGCAGTCGTAAGAAGCATTTTACAACATGTAAATATTGGTAGGAAAAGCACCTAATTTAAAATGTTATCTTATTCCATCTGTCAAAGGAATTATACAGTGCCTGTACAGTTTTCAAATAATTTTAGACCTTTATTGTTTCTGTTCTTGACACACTTCCCTGGCACAGGGAAATGCTGTTTATACCCATTTTCCTGGAGTGTGGAGGCACAGAGAGTAAACTGTGCTGGGACCGAGGCGCAGCAGACCTGACCATTGCAATTCCCTCCAGATCCCAGAGCCCACAATCTTTATTTTCCCTAAATACTGACACAGGGGAGTGGTGCTGCCTCTGGGGAACTCGTGCAAAGCAGGAGTTGCTCATGGCCAATCCATGTATAAATACTGAGAGTGGAGCCCTTCCCCTCTCCCAGTCCCTCTTCCTTCTTTTCTATATCTTTGCTGGAGATGCAGGTGGGGTTCAGTTCCTCACTCGCTAGAGCTCATTGTAGAAAAATAAACAAGCAGCTCTGTTTTCCAAAGTAATGTGTCACCCTGAGACAAGACAGGGGCCAGCAGTTAAACCCGCTGTTCACAAAATACACACAAAGCATTATTTTGCCATGAAAAGGCTGGAATTCCTTTTACAGTTATTAACCAGGTGAGCCTCTTGTTGTGTTCTGATCCTTTATTGACATAAACCAGCTGAAGCTGGTTCAGGAGTTTGCCTAATCTCCCCTCATACAACTCTATTTTTTAAAGAAATATCACTGCCTGGAAGACATCAGGAAGCCTGGAGATACACAGGTGGATATATCATCTGTCACTTTTGCTGCACCCACTTAATTAGAATGAGCTGGACTAATCAATACTCCCTTGCCTTTTACCAGTGTTTAACACGTGTTTACAGAACAGGTTACACTGACGTTTGTATTTACCCGTAGATGCATCTGCACAGGGTTTTATTTTCCTCTCTAATAAAAATTATGGAACAGATAAGCACTAAAACCCAAGTTAGTGTATTGCAGTATTGATTTCTACAAGAGCACTGTAAGAATATATTTATCTACCTGTCCTATTATGAAATGGGTAAAAATGTAGCACATAACCATTTCAGTCAGTCAATGCTATAGTGAAAATCCTGTTTGTTTGCTTCTTCTTAATAGGCCGTTTGAGACACAATTTTTTTTATTTTTATTTTTTATTTTATGTGTATTTGTGGCAGAAATGATTAATACAGGATGGTAGTGCTTTTTCTTAAGACAACTCTGCCTACATTTTGTTTTGATTTCCACTGCTGATTTGATAGAACCGCTGATTTTGTTTCACCCTGGAACTCCACCTTGGAAAGCAAAGAGAGTAAAATGTGATTAATTATAGATTGCTGGCCAGGCACCTCTTTAATTCCAGCAATTACTCTATTTTCTCATGGCATTCTGAACATAAAGGAGCTGTTAAGGCCGGGTAGGATAGGGCTTCGAGCAACCTGGTCTAGTGGAAGGTGTCCTTGCCCATGGCAGTGGTTTGGAACAAGGTGAGCTTTAAGGTCCCTTCCAACCTGTGGCTGGAAGGTTCTGTGATTCTGTGAGTGTGTTGAGCCAGGGATTTTCCTGTCCTGAGCTGCTGAAAGGTGTCTGCCTATGTGCTTTTATGACCACAGACATGCTCTGCCCTCCAGTGTGGTGGTGTAATTTTGTGTTTCTTAAAAGCAAATTTCTAATTAATCAAAGGAAGAGTGAAATGAAAAGAATGGTGGATAAGATGAGAAAGGTTATTGTGATCACTGTGTAGGTGAAGACCACATTGTTATTACTCTCACAAATTGCTCTGTGTTGTGTTTTCAATAGCAGAAGGTCAAGTTGTGCCCAGGGATGGAAGTGAGAGAACAAATATAAACAGCAAAAGCAAAGAGAATGTCTATAAAATGGAGTGTTTGAGCTCGTTATTCTGCAGAACGTGTGTCGGTGCTGCTGCTGAAGTGTTTCCGTGTGGAGATTCCAAAGCGTAACTCCTGGCTGTAGGTGGGCTGGGTGTGAGAGGTGATGCTGGAAGCGAGGAGAGGCAGCAGGGTCAGAGGGTGCAATAATGCATAATCCCAGACACATTCCTGTGGGTGTGACCCTCTGCTTCTGAGGCAGGCTCCAGGGCCTGGGCCAAATCTTTATGAAGACAATGACAGATTTTCCCCACTATCTGTAATAATCTCTGGTTCAAACTGTTGGAGGCTTCATGGCTTCATGGAACCATGTGGAGATGTGTTTGCACTATGGTGCAGTCTTAGACCTTACAGCTTTCCCAGCAGTTGGGTGGTGAGAGGGCACGTGGTGACGAGTCCCCAGTGAGCTGCACTCATCCTGTTTGCAGTCCTAGTACAGCAAACTCTGCTTTTGGTTAATGCGGTGATGTCTCAGAGCCTCACCACAGCTTCTCTGTGTTCAGAAAGAAAAAAGCAATGCAACTGCTGCCTTTTGCCCCAGATTGCACTGTAGATGGCACTGTGAAACTAAGATTTTGGTAACAAAGATGTATTTTACAGCACCATTCCAGACGTTAATTGCAGTGTAATGTGGCTTTCTTTCTAGGTCCCCGAAGTGAAGGAAAAATTCTGAGATGCAGAAAGGTTTATTTGCTGTCGCAAATGGGAATCTGGAATAACTATGAAAAACACACTGAAATAATTGTGTTTGACTGGAACAAAATTCTTGCAAAGTCCCCAAGGTAAGAGCACTTTTTATCTTTCAAATGACACTGAAGATTCGCTGTTCTGGTTAGCAACAATATCCACTTGAATCCAATAGAGAATGAAGGCTTGACATTTCTGAAAGCGGCAGCCCACTGACGCTGAAGGGCTCAGCACCCCTTGCTGCATCTGTCTGCCAAATTTCATTTTTTCTCTTCCTTTTCAAAGATCCTCCTGTATTTCTTTACAATAGCAGGCTGAAAACTTGTGTCCTGTCTACCTGCAAGGCAGACTGAAGTCTGCAAATGTGTCATCTTGATGGTACTGGATGCTTTCAGCAGCCTTTCAGTTCGGATATGACCAAATGGATGCTTTGTAGTGATACACTTATTCCTGGGCTTGAACATTCTTACACAGGGCTAAGGTTACCCTGTTAACATGATGAGCCCTTGTTTCACATTACTTGTTTAATATCTCAAAAGAGCCAAGCTCAACTGAGGAAAACTTTTGAAAATAGGTACGTACATGACCATTTCCACTGAGACCAGTTTTGCTCCTGCACTGGGAATGGTGGAAATACCTGCATCCACTTAAGTGCTGAAATAGCAGCTGTTGAGCATGTGATGCATAATTTGGGACCTGTCCATCATCACACCTGTCCCTTCAACCAACTCCTACCAGAAATGGTACGTTCAAAACGCCTGATCTGGGGTATTTAATTCCACAGGTTAAATCCTGTTTTCTGCCACACCTCAGGAAGCCTGGAGGAAGGTTTCTGTCTTCATGGTGATATATCAGGGTGACACCAGAGCTGGGGTCTCCACTGATACTTGGGTTAGAGCTGAGTGTTTGCATTTAGAACAACAGAGGGATGGGATTGGGTGCCGAACAGACAATGACATCCTATTCAGTGATAACGGGTGCGTGAGCTGTAAGCTGTGTGTTTCTCATGCAGAGACCAAGAAAACTAAGGTTTCGGCTCTCTGCTGAAAAACAAAACAAAACAAAGAAGTTCAGTTATGTGGGAAAGATTTGGATGACCAAAATCTGAAACGATACACTGATTTCAGAACTTACCAGGCAGTTAGGCTAATACTGGATCAACAGCAATAATAACATTTATGCCGGTTTCACAGTGACTCAATCCCATTAGCTGCAGTGACATTATGTGGTTCAGCTGGATGCAAGAGGTGAATTAGGTTCAGCTGCTCTGAATTAGCCTGGGAGGGCTCCAGAAGAGGGTATTCATAGGGTAGATGAGGAGCAGTGATGTCTTTATCTCCTAGGCTTGATGCGTGCTCACAGAAGGCTCCTATATACAGCTGTAAAAGTGCATCAGGGTGTTTGTTGCTATATTCAGGGTGGCAACATATTGGGCACAAAACAGAGCATCTTCTTAAAGCCAGAAAAGATACTATTTTACCAAATCACTCCTTAAATTGTGGCTTCCTTACATACAGTTTTCATTTTCTGAAATCTGTAGACTTGTTGAGCTATTTTTTTTTCACAATATTTGTATTTAAAAAAAAAGAGTAGGCTGAAGGTGCTGGGATTTGCACCAATGTATTTCTTTCTCAAATGTAAACCAGTATTTGTTGCTAAAATGCATTTATATGCAGCAGACTTCTCATCTCTTAACTTTTGATATTAATAAGTGCATTTTTTATTTGTTTGGGCTTTACCAACATTTACAATTAGAGAAAAAATATTGTTTTGTGAAGTGTGAAAAGGGAAATTGTGCAAGTAATTTTAAAGGAGAAAACTTGGCCTCTGTTTTGATTTCATTTGTAGATATTTACCAAATTTAAACAACATCCAAGTGTGTCAACTGGTTGTGACAGGAGAGCTGTTGAAGGCATGTGTTGCTTGGGATTTTTTTTTAAACTTATCTCTTCAGCACTTGAACATTGGATCAGCTGAGTAGTCTTAGGTATTTTCAAGATATTTTGATAATATTTTTTAGAAAATACTTGGAAGATTCAGAACTAGAATCTGCAGAGGGAAGTAGTTCCCAAAGGACCTTTTGGTGCAAATAAGCTTGTGATAGGCTTACCCAAATCCCAGCATGTTGATTAACTGCAGACTAACGTCACTGCCATGAAAACAGTATTTGGTTCAATTTATGCAAATCTATAAATTGTCTTTAATTAATTTGATGTATTCTTGCTTGCAGAATTTGCTGAAAGCATGGAACACAGTATCTAAGGGTTCAGCTACATAACGCCCATTTATGTGTCATGCAAGCAATAAATCATCATGACTGAGTTTAAAAAGATGATTAGATTCCCTTTCTATATGATGAATGGCATAACATAAGCTATTGAGGGATTTAATTGTAGATATTTGCAGAAAAATTACTGAGGATTTGCAGTCTTAGAACTAAGAATAACATGAGTAACAACACCTTCTTTAGAGCAAATGTTTTCTGAGATGCAGTTTCCAACACCCTGGCAGAGAAGTGAGTCCTTGCATATTTGACTGAGGTGCTGTTTCATGAATGTTTTACTCTCAGCAAACCTGCTGATCTCCAGGAAATCTCCCAAATATTGTGTGTTTGGGAGACCCAGCTAATTCCTGTGCATGGCTGCAGGGGAGTTGGTAGCTTTTGTAAATATGTCCTGAGAAGTGTTAAGTAAAAATGACGTGTTTTTTCTACCACTGGGGGAGGTGCAGTTTAAAAATAGTAGCACAACTCATAAATATATATATTTAAATTCGAGTGTGGCTGGACCTTAATAAAAGACAAAAGAACCCATCTCTTATCTCACATTCATAGAACTGTACTGCACCCATAATGTGTTTTAATAAATATGTGTTTGTGGGTAATGTGACATGGGATAGACACTGCTTCTAATTATAAAATGTCCTTAACAAAGAATTGATCCCAACCAAATAATGAAGTTGATTTTGTGAGTGTTGCCTTGTAATAAGCCAATTATTTATTCTTCAGCTTTTCCTTCCCCACATCATTTTTATGTTATTCCCTTCTCACATTGTTCTTTCACTCAACTGCTTCCTTTTCTGCCTCCAGGATGAGATTCTGTGCCAAATCAATGCTTCTGTCTGACTGGCTCTTTCTGGTCTATGTGTTAATGGTCTGCTGTAAATTGTTGTCCGCCTCTAGTCACCATCCCCGGGGGCACACAGGTAGGAGCTTTTAAACTCATTATGTGCTACTGAGACCAATTAATACCACTTGCAGCATGTTAGAACCCACTTTCTAGCAATGGATAATTGATGAGACTGTTGGCAGCATGTTATAATCAGTGCAATAGGTTAAAAATACAACACCAACAAGAAAAAAATAGTTATTGTAAATTTTCATGGCTTTTCTCTAGTTATTTTATGTACTGAAGCTCGCCAGGAGGTTTTTGGAGTGACTTCATGACTGCTAGGACTTTGGGATTTGTTTGTGTCATTTTCCTTTGTCCTTATCCAAAGACATTCTGAGATGTATCTTTATCTTCACACTCTTAATCCTGTCGTTATCAACTGACTTTACAACAGTATCATTTGCTTTGGTGGGCAATAAATCGAAGCCCTCAGACTCACATTAGCCCGTTCTTTCACTGACTAACACAAATTCCGACCTGTGCTTTAGATCAGCTGATGATACCCTCCTTCTTTTCCTAACTGGCATAGTGAGGAAAACAAAAATCTTGCGTTTAAGGGGATGTACTATTGTAATAGGGAAATATCTACCAGGCAGGATGTGTTATCATATTATAAATGACAGGAAAAACCCAGAACAAGCTGGGTTGACTTCCAGACTGGATCTCTGTGGCAATATCTCTGCAGACATGCAGACATCAGCTTGAAAGCAGAAAGAGGTACAGAGGTACCAGTGCTAATGCAAAGGTATCTGCGCAAGTCCTAAATAAAATGGGATAGCTGTGCTCAGACTGTGCCACCTTTGATCCCACTAGAGAGAGAGGTAAGGTAACAAAATGCCACCTGTCAGTGCTGCTTTTCATGAGAGGCCAAAATTCTGACTGCAAACTCCAAGACGGGTCTGTGTTCTCAGCACCACAGTCAGCTTCATGCTGGCTTTGGGATTTTTGCAAGTGTTGCTCTTTGTGATGTGGCCTTATTCTTAAATTAGGTGTTAGTCCTCAAATCCATATGCAATGTTCTTAGCCCAGAGCCAGACTCTTGTGGGTCCAGGTCTAATGTTAGCATCCACTCCCCTCAGGGCTGGGAAGTGGAGATGCATTTGGTAGAGGCTCTATCCTCCAGAAGAGACAAACTATTGATCTCTTTCCTGGCTGCTTCCAGTGGTTGTCTAGGTAGGAGCTGAAGGCTCCTCCTGTGCTCACCAAAATATCTCCAGAACTGGCAAGCAGGACTGACTGACCCGCACGTAGCTGCTGTATCTCTGACAGCTACAAAACCTTCTCCTTGCCTTTCCCCATCACCAGCTCTGCTTTCCCTGGCTGTGCAACACTCATGTTTCTTTAAAATACAGTCACAGTTTATGGAAAAAAACTGCATTTGGAAGAAAAAGCCTAAGGAGTGATTCCAGTGAATGCAGTGTTGGAGGATGACCCCTATTGCTGCTTTGTTCTGGGAATCAGTTGTATCACTTCAGTGAGGAAGGGGGTCTCTGCACAATCACAGTTAATAGCAGAGCATTTCAGAGCTGACTCTGCAGAAAAACCTGGAGAACAGCCTTCTGCAGCTTTTGTCATTTGGGGAGCAGTCCTGTCAGAAGAAATGTTATTTTTGTCTTTTTGAGATGTGCTTTGCCTGTGTACCTAAGGGGAATACCTGTAATAAGGCAGCAGTGATCTTGTGTTGTGGGCTTGTATGAGGAACACAGTGTACTATGTAAATTATGACAATATTTTTTTACATAAAATTTCAGAATGCTTGAGAGTGTACCTCAAATTGACACCAGGAATTTTTTCCACCTTATCAAAGAGGTACCACAAAAACAGTCAAGTTGCTTGACTTTAAGATTATTTGTGCACTGTGATTTCTCTGGTGAGTGAAAAGAAGGTTCTGTTCCTCATGAATAGTTTGATCTGATTGTGGAGCTGTTTTTCAAATGGACCTTCTTGAAGCTGGAGCCTCCATGCACCTTTTAGACTATAGTGTCTTGTTCTTCCCCAAATGTGAGTTTCCCTCCATGCACACTGAAGTCACCCCATCCCACTTTGACTCCATGTGGTAGATGAAGCAGCCATTCCATTTTTGATTCTGCAACTCCCTACATCTGACCCTTGACACCACAGAGTATATAGAGGGTTTGGGGGGCTCTCCTCAAGGGGCTTGCATTTCCCAGCCTCATCTTATCTTTGCTACTTGACACAACACATAGATTGACCTTCTAATGAATAATCAAATCTCCGATGGAATCTATTATGTAGGCAAGGTGCTGCCTTGTTCATCAGGAAAGCAAATAATTCAGAGCTTTTAGCAGAGCCTGTTTTGTGGAAAGCAAATAATTAGCCTCATTTATTTCATACAAATTAGGATGTTCTTGGATAGCAATTGAGATAAAATTTTTGCAGTCAATAGGCAGCGTTCACATTTTTCAAAATAAAATGTTCTGAAGCACATTCGTGGGATGAATCCAAGCTTTGGGGTCACCAAAGCTTTGTCCTGTGTCCCTTAGGTCCCGCAGCTGTAACCTGACAGGTACCTGCTGAGCTGGGAGGCGTGAGGTGACCAGCCTGGGATGCTTTGAGAGGAGCTGGTTTTTAAGAACAGGTTGGGTCTGCCCCTGACAATCAGTGTGTTTCAAGTGATGTACTTGACATCATCAGCACCTTTAAATAAATGTACTCGCTACAGCTAAGAAACTTTATTAACTAAGAGCAGACAAGAGGATTTAAGATGAAAAGTGGGAATTGACTTTTTCTTTTCAAAATACAGCCATTTTTAAGGAGCGTAATCTGGGAAAAGACAATTATTGACCTAGGTCATGCTAGATGGTGCCTGAAAGAATGACATTTGACAGCTGTCTGCCCTATTCAGTTGGCAACAGAGACTGGCTCTTACAGACCCAATAGCAATCCTGCTCCTGAAAAGTGGGAGAGAATGGCATGGAGCAGTCCCTTTGACAATGGAGGCCTCTTCACTGTAATAAAATGTAAGACAGACCTGATTCTTTCTTTTGCTCTGTGAAATATTCACTACCATCAAATACCTGTTAGCAGAGAGACTTATCAATCCTGCAAGCCAATCCTGCCGTTGCCTTGGAGCAGTTTAGATCTTGAATCCAGCTTGGAGGCCACAGCTGTATTTTTGTTGGAACACTGCAATTTCTTTGACTGGCAGAGTCAAAAGGCAAAAGGTAGAGGAGAAATGTTCCTTCTCATCACCATTAGATCATTGAAGATGGTGCTTGTGCAGGTTATTTCAGCAGCCTCCTCGTACATCTGTGTGGAGAAGACACATGAGAATGTTTATTGGACTTTGTTGCTGTGAACACCCTTCTGAAGAGTTTCTCCTTTACCCTGACAATAGCTAAGGGAAGCATAAACACCAATTTTAATCTTAAAAAAAAAAAAAGGGTGGTTTTTCAGGCTCTTGAGTACCTAATACCAATGTAATGTTCAATTCCATGCTGTGCTGGATGAAGCAACATACATTTAGTACCAGAAAATATTTGTTTCCACCTCACTGCTCTAAGTCACAAAAGAAGCAGCATTGACAACACGCTTTGTCAGGTCAGCTCATGTGAGGGCTGGCCCTGCAGACCCTGAGCTAGTTCGGCCAGCTGAGCAGTTTCTGCCGTGAAATACTGCTGCAGCTCAGCTTTTTAAGGCTGTTTTATGTGATGATGCTCACCTGAAGTGCTTCCAGCTTTGCTGAAGGGTCTAAATTTTTGGGCAGAATGTTCAACATCAATTGCAGCTTTTCACAACTTTAAGAACGTTTTTTCCTCTACTTTCAGGGCTTTATGGGCAGACTTTCTCCCTGCTGGAGTCAGAGGAAAAATTCTTTACTTACACAGGCTCCAGGATTTAATCTTCTTAAAAGACAGCTGAAAAAATGCAGCTTTGTGTTAGAAATATTCCTGCTTTCAAGGAAACAGAGAAAACCCCAGCTTCTTGTTCTCCCCTTATTTTGGGGTTGGATCACCATTTTTCCTAGCAGTGCTGTCAGGCAGCCACGGGATGGATTCCCATTTCCACCAGAGGGCCCTGCAAGGCTGTGGAAGGGGCTCCAGCACTCAGCCACTGCCGGCTTCCTCCTGATTTAAATCTCAACTCTGCATTTTGCTAACTAGAATTATGAGTCCTTTGTATTTCAGCGGGTCAGACATGGTTACTGCACAATAAGCTTTAGCCCTCTGTTCTATTTAACTCCTTTTATGTCTTAATGTTTTATTCAGTGTGCTATTTATGTGGTTTATTACCCAGCTTCTAAATATAGGGGAGCTACAATATACAATCCTGACTGTAATCTCTTCAAGTAATAAGGTAGGGAAAGCAATTCAGTTGAGAAATAGGTTCCCTTTAAGACAAAAAGGAGCTGAATTCTCTGTGTCAAGTTTGCTGGTATGTTTATTTTTGAGGAGAAAAAAGCATGAGAAATATATTTTATTAGCATAAGAAATATATTTTATTTTCCTTTAAAAAATTTTTCCTTAAATAACAATGAGAACTTTTAACATGTATGACAAGTTTTGACAATGCATTCAAGTTAGATGCATAGCTATGTCACCAGTAAGTAACAATTCGGTGCTGATTTCTTCTTTTATAGGGTAAAATGTAGCTTCTGGTGTCATTTT
This sequence comes from Mystacornis crossleyi, assembly GCA_013400655.1. NCBI lineage: Eukaryota > Metazoa > Chordata > Aves > Passeriformes > Timaliidae > Mystacornis > Mystacornis crossleyi. Next base: position 32,113 of record VYZQ01011403.1, read on the forward strand.
CCATGAATGTACGCTTTAACTGTGTGGAATGTTATTGCATATGAAAAGATTTGTGTGTTTCTGGGAGCTGAGCAGTGGGAGGGGGAGAATTACAGAAAAACTGGTAAATGTGCAGGTTTATGTACCAAATGTCATTGTTTCAAAAGTGGGGGGGAATTCCTGCAGGATCAAAGTGACCTTATTTTGAAGCCATTTGGGAAAGCTTGTGAAAATATTGTCTTTATTTTATTCATTTTACATTGACACTACCATGCTTTTTACATAGCTGCCATCTGCAATAAGTGATAATCTTTATATTCCATTGACCAAAATTCTAACCAGGAAAGCCTTCTTTACTCTGTGTCTTTTCTCTTAAATCTACTTCTTCCATACTTAGAACTGATAACAAAAAAAAATTGCATTTTAAATG
>VYZQ01011404.1:0-17067 GCA_013400655.1 Mystacornis crossleyi
CTCCTCCTCCTCCTCCCTCCACAGGTCCCTCGTATCCAGTTGACACCACGGAGCGTTCCCCGGGGCAGGAATCCTGCACAGCACAGCCAAAGGAACGAGCTGCTCCCCCTCACATGCTCCTACTGACTATATTTTTTTTAAATTTCTCATAGAGAAAAAAAAATAAAACTAAAAAAGGTACTGCTAAAGGCTAAGGAAAAGGTCAAGATGTTTGTTTGTGCAGAACGTCTGCCCTGTTTCCCCGGAGGCAAGGCAGACTGATGCACACTATTTAAAGAAATCAATTCATTTCAAAAAAGATCACTGAATTAATTCTAACTGCTGCCACCAATTTAGCAAATTAAAATTCCTAACAGCAGCTGATTCATTAAAGAACTCGGAAAATATAGAGAAACATAAATAAGAAGGGACCCAGTTGAAAGGGAGCTCTCCAACTGCGTAGTGTTCAGTGCATTAAAAATAAGCCAGTCACTTACGTGGATTTTCTAACAATTTGGTCTTTAACTGATTTTCCAGGGCTTGTTTATTTTGCCTTGCAACAAATCAATGCCTGAGCTATCCCAGGAAACCAGATTCTGGGACCAAGTCAGCACTGAGCTGGGTTTGGGTCCTCTGGCTCCAGCTCTTCCCAGTGAGTGAGGAGGTGGGAGAGAGTGGATTTATCCTCCTGCCTTACTCATAGGAGTAGGTGCTGAGCACGCAGCAGGAGGCAGCAGAGCCCATCCCAGCACAGCTGGGCTGGAGGAGAGAAAATGTCAGAGAATGTCTCAGCGTGGGCTTGGGGCAGGCAACCAAGCAGGCCTGGTTTGTAAAGGAGCTTTCCAAAGGTCTTGGCCATGCTTGGCCACGTGCATTTACAACAGGAGAACCACAGCACCCACACACATCCCAGATCCCTGCCTGATTCCTTGGAAAAGGAGCTGCTGGGGGAGAAAGAAAGAAACTCACCTGCAGTTGTGTCATAGGAGGGATGGGGGAAAGGCCCGAGAGCAATGGGCATGGGGAAGAGGTAGCCATGCATGCAGAACTTGGGGTGTGCTTGGCTGGCTGGAAAAGATGAAAAAAAAAAAAAGAATAATTAAATCCCTGTTTGTTTTTATTTCCAGCAGAATCACAGTTACAGGATTGAGAGGGTGATGGGCTCTTGTGCAAAATCTGCAAAACCCTCAGGGAAATCAGAATGCCGGGGAAGGAAAAAGGATAATAAACTCTGGTTAGAGAGAAAAATAAAAGTAGAAATAAGAATTACGAAAGATCTGAGACTGCTTCTTGCACATCTTCTCATCTTCATAACCTGAGTCTGAGGTGGACAAAAATCATGAAAGATGGAACAGCTGAAATCAGTGTCAATATTCCAATTGCTGTTTTCCTCCAGAGAATGTGCCTGACCACCTGGAAGGGTCAAAATGTTTGGGTACCAGAACAAGGTACTTCCAAGACCTCCAGCTGGTCAGAAGGAAAAGCACAATTAGAATGGAAGTGCCCCATCAATATTAATACCACTGAGGCTTATCATGATTAACAGTAATAGAATGAATGTTAAATGAATTAATTAATGGTTGGCCACTTATTTAAATATGTTCCCCAGCTCAAAGGAGCACTTTATAAAAGGTGGACATTAGTTCATGCTAAATTGACTATGGAATACCTATTGAATTAATTATTACATCCACGAGAGCAGCAAATTAATTTGCCATGATCAATCCTATTATAATAAATACCTAAAGAAGTAGCAAAAAATTTGCCAGTTACTGGAGTGACTCATTTTACTTCAGGTAAAATTATATTATGTATTTCCATATAATGTAATTCAGTAGCAAACTCCCTGTCTCAAGCCTGTCCTTTTTTATCACAAACTTTTCGTGTGAAAAACCTCCCATTGTTCAGTTGAACGGTGGCGGGAATTATTCCTGCAAGATTTTACAGGAAACAGGTCAGGGGCTGGGGGACAGCAAAGTCATTTGAAATTTTAATCACTGCAGAGTAAATTTAGTGTGAGAACCTGCATTATTTTCAGGGAAGTGCCCTCTGAGGTGATTGTGCTGCTCCACAACCACAGGAACATCTTCCATCGAGGCCTTGCTGGGCACAGGGCCAAGGTTTTTGTGGTGTTTAAAGCCTTTGCAGAACTTATTTAAAATCGGGGGTGGGGGGGTGTGGTCATCCTAAATTCTACTGTAGAGCTGTGGCTCCCAGCAGGGCTGGTGCCAGGCATGTCCTGGGGTGGTCTCACTCCTTTCCTATTCCTGGTGGGAGCACCTGGTTCACTGGGCCAAGCCTTCACTGCAAGAGGGCCACCAGGTTGGCACCCACTGGTGTCACAGAACAGGTTTCACCCTCTCTTTCAATTTGTTTAGGAAGAGTGAGTGTGTTTTCCAAAAAATAGATGATTTTGCATCCCTCTGTGTTTATTCTCAAGTGTAATTTCAATGAACTTAAAAAACAAAACAGGCATGATTTTAAAATAAAATTAATTTCCATGGTGCACCAGTGGTCCTGAGCACCGAGGGACACCGCACATGTTCCAGCCTTCCCAGTGCTGAAACCAGCGGGAGCTGGGAATGCTGAGCTCCTGGAAGGCAGAAAACAGGGACAGAAGAGCAATGCTAGGAAGGGCATGGGCTCACATTGACAGAACTTTCCTGAACACAAAACATCAAGAGGTATTGGGAGGGAGGGGAAGGAAGGGGTCTCCTTGCTGGTGGAAGCCACCACTTCACACAACTTTGTAGGTGATAAATTAAATGGCATCAAGAGGTTGTAACATTTCTGTGAACAACCCTCTGAGAGCAAAATCCAAGTCAAAAAATGAGCACAGAAAGGGCACAAAAAGAGTGACCCAGGTTTGCTTTTGAGAGAGGATGAGAATGATAAAAATGAAATAAGAACTCTCTCTGCATCCCTGGGAGCACTTCCTGTGTTTGTTTCCCGTTAAACTGTGGGGGAATGCTGTGGATACAGAGTGGTGGCATTGTACTCACTGTACCAGAAGGTCCAGATGGTCTCAGGGTGGCCCTTGCCAAAGAACCAGCACCGCCAGAAGAAACCCTCGTGGTGGAAAGTGAGGATCTCCTTCTTGACCTCTGCTGGAGTTTCAGCCTGGGGAAGAATGAAAGTCCAGGCTGAAACAGGGAAGATCACGGTGCAAACAGTGGATGCTTTGCTTAGACGGACAGTGATTTAATTTTTTATTGGGTTTTCATTTGTCTTTTGAGTCAGTTTTGGAGGGGTTGGGAAACACGGAGGAGCTGCTGTCCTTGACCTTCTGCCATGTCACAGCTACGAAATGTTCTGATAACGAATTGTCCTGCAGACCTGCACAAACCATTCGCCTTTTTCTCTGCTGTCCTTAAACCCCAGCTGGCCAGAGCTGGATGGGAGTGTTAGGGAGCCGGGCCTTCTGGGTGGGTTCTACTCCTCAAACACCCTCCTCCAACCCCCAGACCAGACCTGCGAGGACAAGGTTTCGGTCTTTCCTGAAGGGAGGATATTGCAAAGTTTACTCACGGAAGATTTACCAAAGAACTTACTAAAATTATCCTCAAAACCAGTTTTATCTTCCTCACACACAGTTTGGTGAAGGAGACAGGACTGTGACAAAATTATGCTTTATGATGGATGGGGAATGTCCAGAGAGGGAATGGGCCCTGTGAACCAGAGAAAGGAGATGGGATTCATCAGGGAGGTGCTAGAGGTACTTATCCTGTCACGGACTGGTTTGGGTGGGAGGGGGCCTTAAAGCCCATCCAGTGCCACCCCCTGCCATGGGCAGGGACACCTCCCACTATCCCAGGGTGCTCCAAGCCCCGTCCAACCTGGCCTTGGACACTTCCAGGGGTGGGGCAGGCACAGCTTCTCTGGGCACCCTGTGCCAGGGCCTCACAGCGAAGAATTTCTCCCCAGTATCCCTCTGGCAGTGGGAAGTCATTCCCCCTTGTCCTGTCACTCCAGTCCCTTGCCCTGAGTCCCTCTCCAGCTCTCCTGGAGCCCCTGTAGGCCCTGGAAAGGGTTCTACGTTCCCCCAGAGATCTTAGCTTCCCTCGACACAATGTTTTTGTGCATCATGTTATGGCAGCTTCCAGAGCTCTGACCTGATTCTCCTCTTACTTTCAGGATAAAATCCTGACTATGACAAGGGGAACATTCAGCCCTAAAACTTCCTCAGCTGGTGGCTCTGACTTGGTGTATCCATGGCACATTTCACTGAGTTTGCCAGATACTCAGCCCATCCTTATCTGTAAGGGACAGGATTTGACAGTTTAAGAAAGGGCAGAGAAGGTAAAAACAGACCCTATTATCCACATCCAGTAACAGAAATAGAAATAATAGAAACAGTGTCTGAAATAGAAATAAAATAGCTCAGAGGGAAGAGTAAGAGCAGTTCCTATTTCTGCCTGGTGCTTTTGAAGTCACTGCCTCAGCGTCAGGCTCCCCAACACTTGGCCAAGAGCATCTCTGAAATGTTTGAGATGCTTATTCATGTCATGCAGTGCATCATCTCTGCTCTCTCCACTTTAAAAAACAACTAAAATGTGAAAAAATTAACACTGTCACTTCCCAAGTGCAGGAAAAGCAAGTGGCACTTCTTTGTCTCTGCCATTCCCGGGCTTTACTGAGCTGCTTGAAACTAAAGACCCTGTCTTCCGTTTCACTTCTCCAGGCATTTTTTCCATCATAATTTTTTTTCTTCTCAATAGGGAAAGTCATTTGGAAACATGACTCAAGCAAACAGTGCCCTACATTTGATTATGGGATTCTGAAATGAAAGAAAAATATTTCTTGCTGGCATCATGATGCTTACCCGGGGTGACTCACTGCACCAGGAAAAAAATCAAACCTAATTGGATTGAACTTTGAAGCAACAAAAAGTCTGCACACAACAAGGATCTTCCTGTCATTTTGTAATGGAAACCACACATTGATCGGCACAAAAACATTTCGGGGGAGTGGGTGGCTCGAGGAACTGATCTGGTTGTTATTTCATTGAAGAGTTAGACAACAGCAAGTGCAGCAAAAATCCAACTGGAGGGATCTATAAACAAGTGACACCAGCCCTGAGCACTAAAATATCAAACTGTCCCTCGAAAATCACATTTCCTGCTAACTAAAATCCTATACAAATCTTACTTTGAGGATATCCGGGCCACTGGTTGGATGGGCAGGAACTCGTCTGCTCTGCCTGATGTTCACTTTGGTTTGGTGTCTGTTCTGCAGCTGTATCACTTCAGATGGAAGTGATTGCCAAGCCCAAACTTTTAAACATGAACTCGTTTTAAATGAAGAAACTACAGAGGGAGAAATCTTTTAATGGCAAATATCAGGAGATATCTTTTGTCTTTAGAGGGGAATGCTGTCAACAACTAACGCTCTTACATTTTTGCCTTTCATTCTCTAATGTTCATATCTGCCAGATTAGAGAGGTGCCGTCTTAATGTTTCCTTGACACACTTTACTCCAGTCAAAATGCTCAATATTATGGAAAAGCTGGTTTGGATTTTAAAGAATTTAAGTTTTACCTCAGGCTGACATTTTACATTAACAGGTCACTTTCAATGAGCATAAATATTATCACAGATTTCAAAATTTTCGATTTGAAATTATTTAAGAAAGTTCTTTCAAAGCACAAGATTTGAGAGCTCACCCCCCCGGTGCTCAGAGTGCTGTTCCCATGCTCGAAGACCCCGCAGGTGTCCGTGGCCAGAAGCCAATAATCCGTCCCAAAGGCGATGAGGAAGAGCAACACCCCGGTGCCTCCGAGGATCCCGGCTGCCAGGGCAGCTGCTCTGGCCTTCATGGGGCAGCAGTGGGGAAACCAGAACAACTGGAAATCAGAAAAGGAGGAAAACCCCCAAGTTTCCCGGGTCTCTGGAAGAGCGGGGCCAGAGGAATGCTATTTTTGGATGTGGATAACGATCTCCTGGCTGGTGTGAGTTTCAGTGGGTGGTGGAGCAGCACTAATAAAAGCAGATGATCTGGCACAAGCAAGCAGCTGTGGCATTAAGGATCATGACAAACAGCTATTGAGGCAGAGCAGGGAGCCCTCCAAGGGGACACATGGCAGCTCCTGCCGGAGGAGCGGAGCCAGGAGCCCTCAGGACACGGCTCTGGGTCACGAGTGCAGAATTCCCGGGACACTGGGGAGTTTTTCCCATCCCTCCCTGCACACATGAGCAGAGGTGGACTCAAAGGTTTTCCCCACACCGTGGAGTCCGTGGTGTCCTCAGCCACTGCAGCGACGCCTCTCACTGTGTCCCACAAGGGGCACTTCTGGAATTTGTGTCTCCTTCTTCCTCTGAGTAAAACTCTGATGCGGCTTTTACGGAAAGTAACCCCAGGGATCCAAGAAAAAACATTAAAACACTGGGAGATCTTACATACCCCGGCCCTCTTGGAGGTGATGCAATCATTCCCTTTGCACCAGGCAGGTCCACATGGAGCTGGACAAGGAGCACCCAACCAGGTGCACACATGGACACACCGGGGGTGTCCTGCAGTTGTAAATGATGTTCTCCCTCCTGCCACGGAGAAGTGGATTATATGGATCCATACCCCTCCCACTCACCCAGCCTACTGTGGGAGAAGTGTCTCCTGGGAACAAGGACATTCCTGCATGGAATTTCACTGCCATTTGCTTCCTAATGTTTTTGGCTTCTGCTGGAGCATCTGCTGTAGATCATTGCCAGGAATGGGATGCCAGACTAGGAAAATTATAATTTCTGTAGGGCAATAACTATATTCCTGTGACGTGCCAGGAGGCTGGGAGAGGAAATTTAAATTACAGTCAAAAATCAAGTTCTGATTTTCTAACCTTAGCCTTAGTCATGACCTGCTCTAAACAGAAGGAGAGATGATGTTGACTTCCCTATCCTATGGGAATGTGTGTTGCTAAATTAGTCTCCAAATAAATTTAATATTTAAAGTTACCTGTGAACATATGGGTATCTCAAAGCAACTGCACACTGGTTGGGGAACCTGGAGAGGGTTGAGGAAAATCTTGACTACACTTCTTACTGAGGCCTACAGAGTGATGAATGTACTCAACCTTCTATAAGCACAACAGAATTTAAATTATAATAATTTATTTTATCCTCTGCATTGTCTTTTTTAAATATCGCAGGGGTAGACGTTAACTAACACATCAGACCTCTCTCCCTCACTGTCCTGGGGCAGAGTTGCTCCTGGTTTAACCTGACCGTGAGCACGTGAGGAATTCCATGTGAGGATCCAGAGCATTCCCTTCACTGACACAGGGAGAAAGGAGAGCTGGGACAGGGTGCACACTTACCATCATGCAGGGTCAAAACTCAGCCACAGAGCTGGGGTTCTGCAGGAATAAACACCCATTCCACTGGAAACTCTCCCAGCTACTGAGATGGGTTTCCATGTGGGTTCCAACACTCCCTAAACCTCCACTTATCCCATTCCTACACAAATACCCTTTCCCACCTCATCTCAGCATATCCACTCTTCTTCCATAGTTTTGAACAGTAATAGCACACCCAGCTCACAGTCACTGGTGCTCCACTACGGCAATGAGCTGAGTTCTTTGTATTGAACGTAAAATGGTGGATTAAATACAAAGTACAACTTATCTATCATCTAAACAATCCATTAGTGCAATTCCAATCAGCTGCCATTTAACTACCACACAATCCTGGTTAAACCTGTCTGAGGTGACAAGGACAATTGGCTGCCATCTCTTCTTGTGATCTCCTCCTCAAAGCTGTACACAACTGACAGGAGCTTTGGCAACGCTCAGAGGAGCTGGGTGAAAACAAGGATTTGCACACCAGGAGTGAGGATTTTTTTGTAGCCCACACTGCAATTACATAAAATTAAAATGCAAAGTGGGTACTTGCATATTTTTGTTTTAAAAAAGGGATTAATGCACACTTCCACATTTCTGGGTGTGTTTTGAGCCAGCTGTGTTTGGCGGTGCTGTTTTTGTGCTACAGCACATCCCGAGTTAGTGCTGTTTGCCATTTGGAAGTGTCCTCAGGAATTCTGGGTCCCACTGGCAGAAAAACCTTGCATGGCTGAAGCAGAGCATCACTGGTGCCCAGCCTTGGCTCTCCACAGGATGGCTTCTGCCCAGTCAAACATCCTCCAAATTCCTAGGCTGTGGAATAGGAATTGAGTTCCCAAGGTTGAAATGTCTCTCCATGCACTGAAATCCCAGTCCTGACAGGTGTTTCTTTTCAAAGACACGTTGGACAGGGACTGGAGCAGCCTGGTCTTCTGGAAGGTGTCCCTGCCCATGGCAGGATTTGGAACTGGATCATCGTTAAGGTCCCTTCCAACCCAAACCATCCTGCGATTCCAGGATGATTCTGTGATTTCTTGTCACAGCCCCAAGCAAGTACTCAGCACCTTCAGGATCCAAAAAATTCCAGGGCAATGAGCCTGTGTGGTCTCTCCCACAGCCTGTGGAAAGTGGTAATGATGTTGGTTATCCTGTGGAGCCTGTGTTGGGATCTCTGGAATGCCACACCAGAGCCAGGGGGGTGAATTAACAGACCAGCACCACATTCCATGCAAAGGCAGACACAAATACCGTTTAATTCCCAAGGAAAACAACCCTCCCTTTCCTCCCTTGCCTCTCCTGGTGCCAGCAGGGACCTGCATTCAGCATCCTCTTATCCACAGAGGTCAAATGATAGTGCCACCACAGGCAGCTCCAGGACTTCAGTGCATGGAAGGGAAAGTTGTATCCTGAGCATTTTTTAAATTCCTAATTGACCCTGAAGATTTTTTTTTTCCCCTTAAGCTTTTAAACCAAAATTGTGACTCTCCAAAACATACATATTCTAACAAAGAGCTGGGGCGAGTCAGCTCAGATTTTTCACAGAATTGGGTGTTTTACCTTTGGATTGATCAAAGACTCCATCAGCACAGTCTGTGTTGTTATTTCCTGTGGTTTGATCCACGCTCTCAAAAAAATTTACATTTTATGTAGATAGATCAACATATTTTCACTCTCTCATGTGGAAAGCAGAGGATTTCTTGAAATTTGATAAAGAGAAGAGTTTTCAGGGCTGCCTTTGGAGATTTCACCGAGTCCCTTTGGAGATCTGCCAACCTTTCTTCATTGGAGCTTGGCCTGACCATCCTGGGTGGTGAAATCCTGGAACAGGCTGTTCAGGGAAGTGGTGGAGTCCCCATCCCTGGAGGGATTTAAAAGCTGTGTGGATGTGGTACTTGGAAACATGGGTCAGTGCTGGCCTTGGCAGTGCTGAGGGAATGGTTGGGCTCCATGTTTTTGAAGGGCTGTTCCAAACTAAATGATTCCATGGTTCTGTGATCTGTCCTGCTTCAAAAGATGTTCCATGGGGTGTTTCCTCAGGTAGGTGAGTGAATCTCTCGAGTCTCTCCTTTTACTGTCTTCTCCCCAAACCTCAGCACAAGAAGACACCAAGGACAGCAAAGCCAACCAGACCATGACAAAAGCACCCAAACACCGCCAACTTTACCTTGTAAAAGCCACCAACATCCCCAATGGTTTCACAAAAAGCAATCCCCCAGCCTGAGCTGTGCTGGAAGGGAGAGCAATAGATACCCGTGTTGACATTTGCCCCTTTAATTCTGCATTAAAATGATAATCTCCAGTTCATCTCCATCACATGCTCCCTTTTCATCTCTCCCGTCTCCACGTCTCTTGGAAGAAGCACATAAGCCTGGATGTTGAAAGATCCTTAATGGTTCTTCTGAGGCTGAATCCCCTCCAGGACTTGATGTCAGGAGAGAAAAAAGCTCAAATTTGCCTCACCTGCTTCTCAAGCACTGCCAGCCCTTTCCAGGATTAAGTCATTATAATCTCCTTAAGCAGTCTTGAAATAAAATAAACGCAAGTGTGGTTTTCTGCTCAAAATAAAAATATTAAAGTTCGCATGAGGAAATGCTTTTGGAGTTGTGAGTACAAGGGAGATTTTGCCTGATTTTCAAACACAGCTGACTGATGTCTTTGCGCAGTTTTCTGATGTGGTTTTTGAGCTCTCGCTTTGCCATTGAGCTACTCCCCCTCATTAACAACTTTTGCCCATTTTAACCTGAACTTTCCACAGACTCCTGTAAACTTCCAGAGTAAGCACAGAGCAAAAACTCTCTGAACTCCTAAAGGAATCAAACTGATGCAATTTATTTCCACAGAACCATGCAATATTCAATGATACACTGAATCCATGTTTTTAACACTTTTTAAAGGACTAAAACCCTGGAAAGAATGAATTAGGCATGCTCTGAAGCCTGAGCACTTAACAGTTTTCCACTCGGTTGTAGAATTTTAAGACCACCAACACTGGATACTGGCAAAGATTATCAAAGGTATTCTGGGCTGAAATACAAACTAGTCAGAGGGCTTGGCCACTAAGTGACTGGAAAATACTTCATAAAAGCTTTAGCTGGGCTATTATATTTTGTAAAGAAATTTTAAGAAAAAATACACAGTATCCAGAAGGTTAAATTTAGGGCATAGTGACTCACTGGGAAAAAATGTCCTGCAGGGAATATTGTCTTCTCTGCAGATCAAGCAAATTGTTCATGCAGCAGAGAGGTATTGATGGACCCAGCACTCAAAGTGGGGCTGGAAGGGAATGATGGGCTGGGATCCACGAAGGATCCAGCCAGTGCCTGTGCATGGGAATGTGGGGCTGGCTGGAGCAGCCTCTGCAGCCACTGCACACCTGGAGCCAGCAGCCTCTGGAACCGCCAGAAGCTGGGAGATCCTGGCATGGAAACGTCCCTCGTGCTGAACTGAGATGAAAATGTACAATTTCAAAAAATGCAAGGAAAATTTTTTAACCTTTTTTTCCACATCAGATAAAATTTCCATTCAATTTCTGGCATTTTTACAACCACTTCTGTTGCCTGCAACAGTATTACAAAGAAATCTACCTCTGCCAAAATAGTCACTGTTTGAAAAGGTCCTTGATAACCCATAATGATATTGCAGAGAACTGATGGGAATCTCAATTGGAGAAAGCTCCTTATTTAGTGCCTGATACCCAGAAAAATGATGGGACGCTGTACAAAGATGACAAGGATGGATGCAAGACAAAGATGGTACAAACACCCAGGTGTTTTGGACAAAAACAACACAGTTCAGAAGCAAAACCATAAAACTAAAACAAAACAGCCAAAAAAACCACCAAACAAAGAACCACCAAGCAAGAATTAGCCAATCACGGTTTCTATCCTTGATTAAAAACTCCTTGACAAGCAAGTTGATTTAATTTCCTTTTTGCTCTTCCACTATAGAACAAAAATTACCCACCTTAGTTAAATCCTTCTATGACTGTTAACTGTGCAGAATTTAAGGAGAAATTTAGAACACTGAGGACATTAAACCACAGGTGAACAGGGACATTCCAAGCCCAGAGAGCTGAGGACCTTCAGGCTCAGTATTTTTTCCTCTCCCTTGTATGCAATGGCTTTCACCAATGAACAGCCCATTTTACTCCCTCGTTACAATCGCTTTCCTCACTCGTGATCTTGGGATCACTGGCCAAGGGTTGAAGGAGCTGCTGTTCCAAGAGGATCTGCCTGGAACGACACCCAGAGACACCCCTGAGTGTCCCCAGCCCCTGGAGCATGTTGGAGATGCAAGGAGGGGATAACTCAGAGATGATCCCATAACACAGTGAGTTTAATTGAAATAGAAATGTAGAACATTTCAACATATTCATAAACGTCACAGATTATTTCACATATTACAACATACTCGAAGATGGGCTGCGTTCTAACCAAGTACAGCCAAATCCACATGGCTCCCATGCACATGGATTAAACTAGGAAACAAATAAAAATTGTAATAAATTATCTGAAGGTGACAGTGAGCCTATATTAAAATCTATACATATGTACATATATGTATATACACACATAAAACACACACCTATTGCTAAAAGCTCTAATTTTCCTTTGCAATGAGGTGAATTTACAGTGGTGGAGTGGCCTTCAAGTCAACATGAACCACCTCAGCTTATGCCAGGACACTGTAAAGGGGTTTGTTCAGAAGAAAATGAGACCTCGGGTCATTGCAAAGCAAATACACACAAATTTGTGCCTTTAATTTAAAATGAAAGTCCCAATGTTACCACGCAGGGGTCTCCTAAGGGAGTATTTCTGCACACAGGAGACTGGTTCTGAAAGCCCAAAAATATCCTGGAGGGGAGTCTGTGAATTTCTACAATTTCTTTTAATGCTCTTTCAAAAAGAGCCACTCATTCAGATTAACCACTCTTGGATCAGAGGAAGGAGAAGAGAAAGAAAAACATCAGTGCAAAACTAAAACTTGTCCTGTCAGGTTCAGTAAGGACAAGAATTCAAAGGCTTGAACTTACCAGGAGTTTCAAAGAAAATTACTCAAAGCTGGGAGTATCTGTCTTCCTCAGGTCCTGTCCCTAGAGTTTACCTGCATCTGCTGTGCACAGGGCTCACACCTTTCCTGGGAAAAGCACTCAGGGTTTGGGTCACCCTCTTGGCACTTTCAAACCCCTCTAAGCCCACAGTTCTCAGCTATGGCAGCACAGGTCACCCCAAAATATCTTTACAACATTGATACAACCAACCAACCACATCAGAAAATTTTCCCATCTATTTAAGGGCTGTCACGCTCATCTCCTGGTATCACCACTGGGTTTGGAGCTTCCTCATTTTAACTTTGAGGTGAACCATTCCTTACATAAATTTTTAAAAATCAGTAAGAACATATTTCTCCCTTTTAACTCAGCTGCAAAAATTTTTCATTAGCAGAACTGTGGCTGGGTGTGGGACAATCCCTCAGGTAAGACACAACCCTGTATTTAACTATGTCATTTAACTTCGGGCTTCATGAGATTAATGTTCATAGCCAGGATCTATCAGTTCCCAAGGAACAGCAGAGATCTGTTGCTGTTTCTGATCTTTCCTCCATCACCTAATAAAACCTGTTCTGAGATTATCAAGTTTTTCCCAGCCTATAATCCAAATGCCCTCTGCTGTTTAGCCTCTCCCTGAAAACTAATGAGAAGATCCCATATCTCACCTTATTAAAACATCCTTCCATGCTGTTGTAGGCAGTTTCAGCAATTCTCCCAGGCTGAACAGGCTAATTTTTCCTAGAAATTCTTTAGAAATGCTCCCTCAGCCACTCCCTGGCATTGCTGATGCTCAGCTGGACATCTTTTCCCTCAGTTCCCACAAAAGACCCAGCACTGGGCAGTAAGAGCGAATTTCCATACAAACCACTCTGAATATTCCGCCCTGCCCACGCTGTCCTTTGCAACGTGCATCTTATTTACATTATATACATGTCGAGCAGCCCTCCATGAAGGAGTCAGACCCCTCATGGGGAGCCAGAGCATCCCTCGTGTTTGTACAACTCCAGAGTCAGCTCTTTCCTCCCACCCCAGGCTGCTCCGCTGGGCTGGGGCGCTGGGATGGCACACAGGGACTTGGATCGGCTCTCCTTCACTTCCCGAACCTTCTCCGTGTTCCCCACTGTGGGAAGAGAAAATCCATGAGAAACGTCCTCCTTTGTGGCCCAGAAGGAATGAAGAAACACCAAGGTGTCCATGTGCTCACTGGAGATGAGCTGTTCCACTCCAAGGATCACTTCCCAGTGATAAAACAGAAGACAGAGATCAGTGTTTCCATGGAAGAAAAAGCCAAAAAAGGCAATTTAAACCCAGTTTTATACTTCAAAATACATAAAGAATTTGGATCAATATCATCATTCTTTTGTCAGTCCTCACCTGCAACTTTGCAGAACAAAAATTCCCATCAGTGACTACCTCAAACCAGCTCTAGAAAACACAGATGTCCTGCTGGAGCACCTGGAATGTCGTGTGGTCACATCAAGGGATTTTTTGGGAGGATGACCATGCAACCATGACAGAAGGGTTACAATCTCCTTCTTTGTCACCACTCTATTGCAGGGGCCATGGTGCTTGTGTTTTCCTTGGGGTGGAAAAAAAACCGACCCAGAAAGAATGGTTTTTATCACTTCTCTCTGCTTACACCTGTGCTTTTCTTCAGGAAGAATATAATTGAAGTATTCCTGGTAAACTGTGGATTAAAACAGATACATCCCAGGTTGGATGAGGCAACCTGACCTAGTTGGAGATGTCCCTGCTTGTGGCAAATGGGTTGGATTAGATGGCTTTGAAAGAGCCCTTCCCACCCAAACCATTCACACCAGTCTCAGGTTGGCCTGAGTGGGGGCACCAGAGCTGGGAAGGCTCTTGGCTCTCCTTGCTCACACATGAGCCTCATTTAAGGAGCCCCACTTCATCCCACATTCTTCCTGTCACCTGCTGGGCCATCCCACAGGGATGAGGGTGAGCAGGGGAGGGCAGGGAATCACTCCCAGCTTACCGGTGAAGGAGCGGCAGAGCTTGGGCTGCGGCGTGGCCTCGTCCTGCGCCGAGCACGAGTCCTCCTTCTGAGACTGAGGGAGAGAAGGACTTAAATGCTTTGTGAGATCTGTTAACGACACTCCTGCCTCAGAAACCAACCCTCTGCAACCCCGAAGGATTCCATTCCCATTTGTTTAATTTTTGCCATGTAAAAATGAACAACAAAAAAAGAAGGATTCCTAAAAATAGACTGAAGAGATGGCAGGAAGTATTTGCAGACGCTGATTTGCTACAACGTAGAATCATGGAATGGCCTAGATTGGAAGGGATCTTAAAGATCATCTCACTCCAATCCCCCTGCTGTGGGTGGGGACACCTCTCACAAGTTGCTCCATCCAAACTGGCCTAAAAATCTACCAGGGATGGGGCATCCACAGCTTCTCTGAACAACACTGGAAGTTCTTTATGGACTGTCAAGAATTCAGAAATAAAACTGAGCCACTGTCAGAGACTTAAAGAATTAAAATTGCACAATACGGCAATTATGTTTTGAGTTCTGGAAGAGGTCTGAGCTCCCCAGGAATGATTCAGCACAGAGGATGGGAAAGAGAAGCCCTGGAGCTGGGAGAATGGGCAGGGAGTGCAGAAGGCAAAGCTGTCCCCAGGATATGGATGTTTCTCACCTTGGCTGTTGCCCATGCTGGCTGCAGGCCAAGGAGGCAGGTAACGAGCTGGCACTAACGAGCTCCCTGTCCTTTCACTTCAGCGCTAATCTCCACCCTCCAGGACAAAAAAAAATAGGAATGAAAAAAATAAAAATCAGGTACCACAATGCCGCCTGGATTGTTCGGTGTCTCTGCAAACTGGGAATAAGTCTCTCACGCAGCTGTGATTTGGCACCTCGGTCCAGAAACCCAGACTGCCAAAATAACTCTGGACACCTCCCAGCCTGGTTTTCTGTTTTGTTTTAGTTCGTTCTCCTCCCTCCCCTAACGAGGACCGCTGCCCTCCATCCCTTGTTCTCACTTTTATTGACCATTTTAATAACAATGCCTTCCCGGCTCCAGCAGCAGCGGCCGGCTCCCTGGAAAGCCATTCCCAGGGGCATTTAACGATTCTCAGAGCATGCTCCATGAAAGGGCTCCGACATAATTACCAAAGGCACTGTGTCATTTACGCACATGGCTCACAGGCAGCTCCAAATAAGCTCCTTCTGGGGGAGTGCACTCGTGTTTTGGCAGCAGAAAAGAGGACCAAGTTGCCTGGCTACAGGTGCAAGGATTTTCTGGGTGCTCCGTGGTAAATAAAAGCTGTCCTGGGTCTCAGAATGCGCCCTGCCAGTGCAGGCTGGGCTGGATCCCTGCCTAAAATAAGGCAAGCCCCAAATGCGGCCGGCGCTCGGAGCCAGCAATGATGCACAGCTCCAGGAAGCAGCAGCCTTCAGCAGGAATTTTGTCCTTAGGCAGAGGAAGGCGAACTTTCTGCTGGAAATAGATAGTCTTGGAGTTAATCCTCTGGGCTGTGGCTCAGAGCTGAAGTCACCTCGTTCTCCTGCCAAGGTCCATCTGCGTGGTGTAAATCATTTAACCTGCTCCGGAAGGAGGAGGACAGTTCTTTTCTTGATGCTTCTCCCTGCTTTTTCCCCCATTTGCTCTCCAAACTCTCCTTAGTGGAGGCTCCTAACGCAGCCCAAGAGCCCCCTCTCAGTGCTGGAAAAGCACCTAAAGTGCAGGACACCCCTAAGGCACCTGAAGCCACCCAGGAGAGGTGATTCAGAGTCACAGAATGCTCTGGGGTGGAAGGGACTTCAAAGATGATCCAGCTCCAACCCCAATCCCCCTGGCTGAAGCCTGGTGTTGGCCACAGACCTGTGTCCATCCTGGTGAGGGCACTGGTTTCTCCTGTGGAAGGAGAAGGATTGTGCAGCAGCCAAGATGAACTTGGCTCCTCCCAGCCTGGTGAAGCCACCAACCCACACAGGGATGTTCTCCCACACATTCCTGATTTGGTCTGAGGCAAAAGACCAACCTGCCCCTAATAAAATACGAGTTTAACTGAGCTACAACAGCTTCATACTTAACAGCAAAGCTCTCACCATCTTCACTAAAAAAGAAAAATGGACACTCACCAAGCAGAAAAAACAGGGTTTCTACTGAACCAAAGGGATTTCTTAATTATTCCCTCAGCCCCTAACGCTCACGGTTATCACCAAAGCTTTTTCCAAGACTGGCAATGGAATTGCAGGAGTTTCACCAGCGCCAGAGGGGTTTCAGTGGCCCTTTGCTGGAAGTTTGGATTTCCAGTTGGATTTGCAAACACAGTTGTAATGCTTCCATCTCGTGGTGAGATGTAGAATAGAAAAACGTGGGGAGCAAGAGCATCCAAGTTTTTCTTGCTGACTGAAAACCTGGAAGGCCAAGTCTTTCCTTTGGGACTACAAAAGATGGAATATCTGACAATCAGAAAAATCTCTAACACTAAATATCGACATTTTTCATTAATATGCTTTTTTAATCAGGAAAACACCATTTTCTTTTCAATTTGGCATGGAAGAAACATGAGTAGCTGCTTTTTCCCCAAAAACTTGTAAGTATTGAGCTGCTTTTAATAGGCTAAAATCTACTTTTTAGCACAGTGTTCCTTCTTTCTACTGACAAATTCTGCAATCTGTCCTCCTACAGCACAAAGTAACAGCATTCACCCACCCTCTTTAATATTATATAATATTATATAT
>VYZQ01011411.1:0-16157 GCA_013400655.1 Mystacornis crossleyi
ATTATTATTATTATTATTACAGTAGTGCCCTAAAATTTCAAAGTTTACTTTAAGAGAGAAACATTTCCTAAATACTGTATTACAGCATATTTTCTTCTGTAATTATGGAAAAAATAATTCAGAAATTATGTTAGTTTTAAGAAGGAAAACCTAGAACTTTGCCTGCATACTTCCAGTGGTAACACTCTTAGCACCTTAATGGAGAATTCAGAGGATATGGAGGCTCCAGGTTATTTTTGCTTTTCACAGAACCGTAGAATCACAGAATGGGTTGGGTTGGAAGGAACCTTAAAGACCATTTTGCTCCACCCCCTGCCATCGACAGGGATACCTTCCACTTAACCAGGTTGTTCCAAGCCCTATCCAGTCTGGCCCTGAACACTTCCAGGAGTGGGAAGTCCATAACCTCTCTGGACAACCTGTGCAGTGCCTCACCACCCTTACTGTAAATATTTTTTTCCTAATATGTAATCCAAACCTACTCACCTTCAACTTAAGACCATTCTCCATGGTCCTATTTCTCCATGCCCTTGTGAAAAGCGATGGTTTACAACATTGTAGTTGAAACCAAGGCTTTACTGCATTAGGACCCAGCTGTGTGCATAGGCAGAGAGACACCTGATGTGAGACATTCATAAGTCAAAATGCTCAGAGAGAGATTGGGGAAGAAGAAAATAATTATTATTAGCCTCTTGTATGAAGGAAATCCAGGACACAGAAGGGTGACATGATTTTCCTCAGATCACATGGGAAAGCTGTTCTAGAGGTAAGAGTGGAGCCAGTGGGACAGAGGTGCACAACTCCCTTCTGCAGGGGAGGAGAGGAGGGGGATTTTATAGTTGGGGAAAAAAAGAAAAAAGGATACACATCTCCCTGTTGGATAGCATCTCGGTCCGTGTGCTCTGCTCATTAGCTCTCAGTGGTTTGTACTAGCACAGCAGTCAGCAATCCCACTCTGTCCCTCCTTCCACGACCCTTGGCTCATTAAAGAATGAGAAGTTATGCAATATTTTTAATATCCTTATCCAGCAGCCCAAGCTCTTGTTTAACAAACAGGCAGAGGTTTCTGTGATTATAGACCACCCTGCCCCTCTCCAGCCCCTGAGAGCCTGAGGCAGGCATTTTGCAGGGGAGAAAAAAAAAAAACAACAAAACCCTGAAAAGCTACGTTTGGAAAAGTTAGGGTGTCTATTTTCTGATGGGGCAACACCAGGCCTATGCCTGGCAGGGCCAGTGCCCAAAACAGGCAGCACCAGAAATGGGGTGCCCGTGCTGGGGATGATGGAGGTGCAGTCAGGTTTTCAGGCAGGTTTTGTAGCCCTCAGCCCAACATCCCACAGCACCCCTTCTCTGCAGCACTATGGCACAGCATCCCCTCCCTCCCCAGCAGGGTTGTCCCACTGAAATGCTTCTGGACCTCTTCACTCTGAGCCCAGACACTTCACCTGGGCAGCAGATGCTTCTCCAGCAACTTAAAATGACTTTGCAGATGTGAGATTAGATGGTAGATAGGAATGATTATTGCAATCAATCAGCTTGGAAATCGAGTTAATTTTATGACGGTGCCTACTCTGTATCTCTGTTGGGAAGGGGATTGTTCCCTGGTTAGTATTCTTGTGCCTTGTATTTTCAAGTTTTAAACCACAGAAACATTCAGGGCTTTAAGAGGAATCAGGGAAGAGTGATGTGTTGGTTGCAGCTCTGGTACATTCCTATTGATTTTTCAGGAAGTGGTGTAAGATGTACAGACCACCGTGTAGTGGCTTTTTTTTTTTTTTTCCCCACTAAGAACATTTGGGGCTTTTCATCTGCTACTTTTTAATATCGTGTTTGTAAGCTGTACAGATAGCAAAAAGTTATTGCCAGAGATATGTGTAAATGCACAAAAGCTGGGAACAAAACAGTTTCTGTTTTTGAGATTCAGTGATAATGTGCAAATCTTCATAAAGGAGTGATGGAGTCAGGGTAATGCCCCAGACATTTTGTACTTTGTATTGTTAATTGCTCTCCTTTAGGTGGATTCTGTGACATTTTGCGTGTATGTTTTTAGCAAAGAGCTGTTCAAGAACCACTGGAAATTTAAAAATACAAACAGTGGGTCAAGCAGGATATAAACATTAAAAAAATGCATATGATGAACCCGGTGAGCAGCTGCCCAGTACTGTAAATGATCTGCCTCTCTTGTTTCATTTACCCTTTAGTAAATTGTACTGTGGCATAAATGTCATAAGGGGAATGGAAAGTTACTCAGTAACAACTTTTTTTATATCCTGATCTTATCAGCTCGTTGGAGTTGAAGACTTTGGCTAATAAGTAATGCAGCAATATATACACACGGCGCTGTATATTTTACATGCACATAAGAACTGTTATCTTACGCAGGAGGCTGCCGTGGCTCCTGCTTGCCGTTAACAGTGTTGAATTTTAGAAGTATAGACAGAGAAGGAATTGTGTCCTTAAGCCCTGGCTCTGTGTGTGAATGCCTGTGCTTAGGTCGGGTGGTGTAACTGGCTTTACTGGTTTACAGGACAATGCAGAAAAATGCTTGATTTTGTCGTCATGAGCAGTGTAGGAAAATCAATTAAGACGTAACACTGAGCTCTCATGATCAGAGAATTCGCACATAACAACGGGGGCTGCTGAATGGCTTAGCCAGATAAGCAAGAAACCTTTTTTGTTGTTGTTGTTGGTTTTTTTTAATGTCAATTTTCCTGCCTGCTTAGCCCTGAAAACCAGCTAACTTTGCTTTTCTTTGCACCAGATCCGAGACGAGTGGGGTAACCAGATCTGGATCTGTCCTGGCTGTAACAAGCCAGATGATGGCAGTCCAATGATAGGTTGTGATGACTGCGATGATTGGTATCACTGGTAAGTTCCTCTCATCCATCCTACTCTTCCAGTGCCTGGCAGATTGGGGCTATATTATTAAAAAACCTTTTTTTCCTAAGAGTTCGTGACGTTGGGAATATTTAAATAGCTTTACTGTGTCCAATTTAATAATCTGGGAGATATTTTTATCTCCGTTGCTCTGAAATTTGAAAAAGCAGATTTTAAGCTGTGAAGCAGAGTTACTTTTTAATTAATGGGCAATGGCGATAACGGTTGTTTTTGAAACTGCTGGGAAATATTGCTGATTCTGGTAATTTTGTGAGAACTACAGGATTATGAGCACAGTGTATACAGATAGACAGTTCAAATTATGAAGCATTGTATGAACAGTAATATAAATGTCAGCTCTTATAAAAAGGTTGGGGGGAATTAATCACTTTTTAGGCATTTTTTTAAAAAGCTACATAAAATCATAAGGGTTTTTGCAGATGTGTTAAAGAAGCATTTGAAATTATTTTAAATCTAGTCTATTACACCTGAAAGTGCACTCATATTTTTACTAAAATAACACTTTTTATCTGAGTATCCTTTTGATATTTCACTTTTGTTTCAAAGCAAGGGTTTTTTAGCTTTCGATCATTGTTTTTTAGGTTTTTTAGGTTTCGATCATTATATTCATTAAGATAATGATAATTGCTATATTAATTTGAAGGCCAGATCCTGTCTCCCACTGGAAAGTAGCATTTTTGGGGGTAAGAAACAGAAGCAGTGTTACTCCACTGAGATATTTTCCTGTCCTTTGCAGGCCTTGCGTTGGGCTTACGGCTGCACCCCCAGAAGAGATGCAATGGTTCTGCTCCAAGTGTGCCAACAAAAAGAAGGATAAAAAACACAAGAAGAGGAAGCACAGGGCACACTGAACCCTTGGCAGGGGACTGAAATCGTGTGGTCACCACGGCACCTCCTGCCCCGGCTCTGCTGCGGGAGAGATCCACCCTGCCCACGTCCCCCTGCAGCTGCCGGGGTTGTGTCTCTGCAGTGAGTCAGGAGCGAGGAGATGCTCTCGGTCAGGGGCTGTTGGGTTTCACGGACCGTCCGAGCCCAGGGCGTTGGATTTTGGTGCATTCGGATGCTGTTTCTTTCCTCTGCCAAGGGGAATTTGCACAGACCGCTGTGAGGACTTCGGTGGTTCCTGGGATCGCTCCCGCTCCTGTGGCTCGGCAGCAACATGAATGAATGTTGTAAATAC
The DNA here is from genome assembly GCA_013400655.1 of Mystacornis crossleyi. Taxonomy (NCBI): domain Eukaryota; kingdom Metazoa; phylum Chordata; class Aves; order Passeriformes; family Timaliidae; genus Mystacornis; species Mystacornis crossleyi. The sequence goes on from VYZQ01011411.1 coordinate 4,079, forward strand.
AGATATCTGTCCTATTCTTTCTCGATTTGTTATTAATCCCTCTTGAACCTTTGCAGTAAGGTGCTGAGAGCAGGAGAAAATGTAAATTGCAGTAAGTTGTAAACTGAGACAACCTTCTGGAATGATTTCTGTAGTCTGGATACAGTTCAGCCTCGACTCTTGCTGAGCCAGATAATCATAATGTGGAAATAAAAAGTGGCTGGTAAATATTTTTGTGACGAGAATATATGAAGCTTTTTTCCTTGATTTTTAGTACTAACATAAAATAAACATGTTCAAGCTTTTGTGATATATCTTCTATTTTTTAAAAAAAAAGTTTCTATTGTGTCAATTTTTTTCTTCCGTGTGAATTTCTTTCGGTGAACCTGTAATATATTTTATACTTTGATTTTTGGTTTGTTGTTTTTTTTTTAAAGTCTTTGTCAACGTACCTTTTCATTGCTTGTACATTTCATCGGTGTGTAAAAACACTTCCCATTAAAAGATTTTCACACGTGTAAATACCTGATATTTATAAAGTAAATTTTTTTTTAATTATTTTTTAGGGCTTGAGGATTTTTGTTGTCATTTGCCCGAGAATACAAACCTAGCAGCTACTAAAAGCCCGTGTGACAAACGCCTGTCCTCATGGCTGTGAGGGATTGGTGAGCTCTGCCCCAGCTGTGCGTGCACAAGGAGGTGGCAGCACCGTAATTAGGCCTCGATTCAGATACTTAAACATGTGGTAACTTCTTAAGAAGTGAGTAATCCTATTGCCTTCAAGGAGCCTGTTCCCACACTTGGTTATACATGTGCTTAAATGCCTTCTGAATTGGGAGCTTAGGCCAGGGGGGCTCTGCGCTTCTGGTGGCAGCTACGGCGTGTTAATCTGTTGCTGGAATGGACTTTTTTTCTCCTTTTTTAACAAGTGGTTAGTGAGTTTGCCAAAAGGATCGTGTCTAGGTAGCGGAGATGCAGGTGTGTTCCTCTGCTTTGTGTTCGCCTTGGAAAGACCAGTGAAGTGAATCCCAGTCGCGTTCCCCGTTGAAAATGTGAGGGGAAAGTGCAGAGAAACTGAAATAAAAGTCAGTGTTAGATGTTGTAGTGCAATGGGTCTCAGAGCTAAATAAGAATAAATCTTGAAAAAATGTATGCCTTTTGTTTTCTAATCAATTTTAGATTGCATTGGTTAATTTGGGGATATTTGTATTTTAAACCAATGCAGTGAGAACGTCTGATGTTGGAGAAATATGGCCCTTCAGCCTGTTGTGCAGATATTAAGAGTTATTTTTTAAATGCATCCAAATTGATATTAATGAGAATGAATTAGTCATGTTTTAAGAAGTACCAGTCTAGTTAGGGAAATGAGGTTTTGCTGATAGAACTGTTAAATTGCAAATCAGTGGAGATATGGATGAAATTGGTTTATTAAAAGTGCACTGTTACCTGCTTTGTTCAATGCCATCTCATTTCTATTCCGTCCCTGTTAATTACCAGTCAAGAAAGTTCTTGGGTTTGATTTTTTATTTTATTTACTTTGAATTGTTGGATGTTGCAATGCTGATTCTTGGTTTTTTCCACATGTAATGTGCAGACATACAAAATACGCCATCTTTGGTCATTTCTGGTTGCAATAATAAAGAAATTAGCTTTTGGTAAGTTGTTTATGCATTTCCTCCTCCTCTCCATGAATCAGAACTTCTCACATTTAATCAGCTGAATTACTCATGATGCCATGGGAGGGCTGAACTTGCCCCTTTACGATGGCTGTTCAGCTTTTTCTCTGCATGCTTGGCCTTGCTGCTGCTGGGTTGGTTTCTTACCCTGGCTTTTATGATTTTATAAATGACCCTTGTGGCAATAAAACCAAAGCATCATTTTCAGGAGGCTTGTGTGGCTGAGGGGATTAGTAGTGGGAGAAGGGGCCCTTCACCTCCGGGTCATCAGTTTGAAGCCAGGCTTGGTGCTGAGCCTGCCTCCCTTATGCTGGTGTGTATCAGGAATCAGTGGCAGAAATGAATTGCCATTCCAGAAATGGTTATCCCTGAGCAGCCATGGGGCTTGGACCTTCCTGACAGCCCCTGGCCCCACCCCATGCTGCGCAAGCCAAGCTCCTTCCCCAGACCTTTGTAATTGCTGCTGTAACTTCACAGGTTGGGTTTCTTCTCCATAAACTTTGTGCATGAAAAGTTAGGGAGCAGTTAGGGCTGCTCCCTTGATTTGCTGCCTCATTTTAGTGTTGGGGTTTGTGTTCATGTGAATCCTTTTATGATTTGGGTTTTGGACGTCACCATCCATGAGATGGGGTCACGGTGGGTGGGCTGCAGGTTGGTTTGCTTGTTGGATGTCATGGGAGAGCATCCAAGTCTCTGAATGGTTTTCCTGCCTTGAAGTGCAGCTTCATCAAGAGGAGCATCAGTTGGGAGCGCTGCCTCTAGAGAACACGTGTTTCCATGGGTGGTTAGAGTAGAACTGGTGTACAGTTTAGAAAGTAAAGAATTAAAGAGTTTTCAGTGAGGGGACAGCTCAGCATCTGCTGCACTATATAGAGTAGACAGGTACAATTTTCCCCCTTTATGGACACACCGTGCGGAGTGGATTTAAGCAGGACAGTGAGGATGGGTCGTAAATATTCAAGAAAAGAGCATAAAAACTATTCCGTGAGAAAGGCTTGTTGAATCCTGCCGTTACTCTGGGGCCAGATTTTTATCTGGAGTCAGTTGGGAGTCAGTTGGAGCTGTGTCAGTTTACAGCAGCCCAGGAGCTGCCCACTCGCATGGCCGGTGTTGGGGCTGGGGAGCAGCTCTGTTTGGAGAGTTTTTCATCCTTTTTTATCCTGTAAATCCTCCTCCAGGGCAGCCTGTGCCTGCGAGTCACTATGTTGGGTGCTGGCTGCGAAGCAGGTTAGTCATTAGGCAAAATTGCAGCTTGTTAATGAGTTTTGCACCCAGAAAAAAACATGGAAGTTGATATCGAGACGGTAAGCACAAAGCTCAGAAACTACCTTGACTACTGGTTTTTATTGGAGGACATAGATACAAAAGCAGAGCATCCATCCCTGAAGTAATGGGAATGCACTTTTCCCAGGATAATCTTCCTTTGGGGCTGTATGTTGTGCTCAGAGCATCATTTCTCTGCCTGACAAGGTGTTTCTCTTCTGAAGGTGTCCGCAGCTAAGTACAGTGAGGATCTTTATGCTCTGCAACTGATTTGTGATTCCAAATGTCCTGGAAGAGAAAGGGAATTAAAAAAAAACCAAATCGGAGGGTATCAGAGCCTGCTGACTTTGTCTGGGCTTTACAGAGATAAAATATAGTGTATTACTTCACTGTATCACCTAAACCTTCTTTGTTCTCCTTTCAATAGGACGATTAAACAAAGACCTACTAACCAAATTAAAGTATAAAATGAACGCTGAGATATGGAAACCTTGCCAGGAAGAATGTTAATGAATGAAGTTCACTAAAGGCATGCTGGCTAAGTTTTCAATACAAATAGTTTTATGGCCAATCTCTTTAGATCATAGCAGTTTTCTTTAGAAGTTTTAAGTCTCAAAAGTAGATGAGTTTCCTTCACTGGGGAATGAATTAGATAATGCTCTGAATAAACTCCCTCTTCGCCGTCTTGTCAGTCATGCTGCTTAGGAAACTTGCCCTTTCTTCTGGGGACTTTTGGATCAGCTGTAACCTCAAAAGTAGAAAGCTGCTATTAATCCATGTGTGCTGTATGGCAGAGGAGGCTGTAACGGGAGATTTACAGCCAGCAAACAGCTCGTACCTGGCTCTTGTGAGCAGAAACCATTAATCGTGAGCTGTGGCAGCTGAACCAAGGGTGTTTTCCCTCAAAGATGCTGCTTTAGCCTCTTCAAGGTTTGCACTGGGTGAAGGAGAGGGTCAGACTTGTTATTTAGCAGGGCCTGTGGTGGTAGGACAAAACAAAAGGAGGGTTGATTCAGAGTGGGTGTTAGGAAAAGGTTTTTTATCATGAGGGTGGTGAAACACTAGAACAGGTTGTCCAGAGAAGCTGTGAATGCCCCATCCCTAGAAACTTTCAAGGTCAGGTTGGATGGAGCTTGAATCAACCCGGTCTAGTGGAAGGTGTCCCTGCCCTTGGCAGAGGGGTTGGAATGAGATGATGTTTAAGGTCCCTTCCTAAGCCAACCTAGGGTTCTGTGATTCTAAGGTGCTTATGGAGTGACCTTTTGCTCACAGGGAGAGGGGAGGAGAGCTGATGGCTTCCAGACCATCTGTTCCCCCTTGGCAGTTGCCCCTTAAATTTTCCTTCTAGTCCTTGTCTGCTCCAGAGCCCTGACCCCTTAACTCCGGTGTCGTGGCCTGTGCCAAAGCCAGCACAGCTCAGTAGCTGCTGGGTGCCTTGAGCAAGTGGGGACTTCCATTCCAGCCTGGTGACACCAGACATGCTGACACTTGAGGTCTGGTGCAATATTAAGGTCCCTTCCAACACAAACCTTTCTATTACTCAGTGATTGCTACCTCAAGCTTTGACCAAGAGGGCAAATTTTCTTCAGAAAACAGAATGTCAAGTAAACCCGGGATAGATGGAAGACTTTCCGTGCAATTTGTAAAACACAATGATAAAGTCATTTCATATGAACACAACTGCCTGTTANAAGGTCAGGTTGGAGGGAGCTTGAATCAACCCGGTCTAGTGGAAGGTGTCCCTGCCCTTGGCAGAGGGGTTGGAATGAGATGATGTTTAAGGTCCCTTCCTAAGCCAACCTAGGGTTCTGTGATTCTAAGGTGCTTATGGAGTGACCTTTTGCTCACAGGGAGAGGGGAGGAGAGCTGATGGCTTCCAGACCATCTGTTCCCCCTTGGCAGTTGCCCCTTAAATTTTCCTTCTAGTCCTTGTCTGCTCCAGAGCCCTGACCCTTTAACTCCGGTGTCGTGGCCTGTGCCAAAGCCAGCACAGCTCAGTAGCTGCTGGGTGCCTTGAGCAAGTGGGGACTTCCATTCCAGCCTGGTGACACCAGACATGCTGACACTTGAGGTCTGGTGCAATATTAAGGTCCCTTCCAACACAAACCTTTCTATTACTCAGTGATTGCTACCTCAAGCTTTGACCAAGAGGGCAAATTTTCTTCAGAAAACAGAATGTCAAGTAAACCCGGGATAGATGGAAGACTTTCCGTGCAATTTGTAAAACACAATGATAAAGTCATTTCATATGAACACAACTGCCTGTTACGATTTCAATGTGAATGCTCCCATAATGACTTCGAAACAGTTTTACAAAACCAAACACAAAATAATTAGGTGATTTTATTGCCTAAATGAGGGGATGAAAGAGAAAGAGACTTGGAACACATATACCAAAATTTAGGTTTCATCACCTGTCATGAGCAGGAATTTGATTTACAAATTCCAAAGTCTTGCCTGTCAATTCCTCTCTAAGCCAGCATCTTGCTGTGCCTGTCATTTGCTTACTGGGGGACTAATGACAAGCGTGATGGCATGTCACCAGCCCGACACCTGGCGTCACCTGGGGCTCCAATGCCACTGCTGCTTAACTGTGTGCAGGTGACCTTCAGGCTTCTTCCTTCAAGCTGATCCCTCCCCAGGTGTGGGACTGGGCACTGTTTGCTGTGGATTTTTTTAATTTGGCATCTAGATTTGGAAAAAAAAAATAGAATTTTTATTTTCCTTTTACATAAATTTATTAGGAAATACCGACAGGGGATAGTGTGCAGTTGTTTATTTTTAACTGAGTTGTAATTTACAGCACTTTTTGGTAAATGCTGTAAGAATTGTCTCTTTAGGGGTACACATCAGGTTGTGGGTTTTTCTTGTCCTCATGGTCCTTTGCATGGATTCAAAGGGAGAAACTTTGTCTTGTTATCAAGAGAGCTGGGCACAGTTCTCAGTTCTGCTGTGGTGTGTTTAGGTGCAGGATCAGAGCACGTCCCAGTTTCCATGCACAGGAGGAGGATAACGTTTCCTGCTCTGTGAAGCCCAGACCTTCCCACGGGTTAAATAACGATAACACCCTTCACACGGGCTGGGTAAAACTACAGAGCCATTGGGAGCTTCCCCAGTGACAGATCTGTCCTTGAACCTGCTCCTCAGCTGAAAATGTGTTTTCATTGAGGTTGGGAGCTGGAAACCATCTGCGACCCTCCAGAACCAGAGAGATCCTTTGGCCTTGCAGGCTTTACTTGACCCTCTTCCAATAACTTTTCCAACATGAAACCAACTCTTTTCCTCCACTGATTTCCAGCCTTTCTGTGAAAGGGGCCGAGCTGAGCTCACATTAATACCTTATTTTCCTACTAGCTCTTCTTTGCTTCCAGGGATATCTGGTGGGGTTTATCTGAGAAACAGCTTCTTGCTTAAAATTACTTTGGGGACGTCAAAAAACGCCTCTCATAATTCGTACAATAGCTGCCTTCTCTGGGCTTTGTGGGCTGTGAAATGTCTGCGTTGGTGCTTGGAGCTGGCATGTATTAAGATGCTGCAGATGAAGTGATGCTGTTGTTCTCTATATTTTCTGCAAAGACAGATGCTCAGTCAAGCCCAAAATCCAGGCCTCTGCCTCGGTATCTAATAACTCAGCCCAACCACTGGCTCTCAGTGCCACCTACTCTCTAAAAGACTGCATTTGCAGTGCCACAGCTCAGGAGGAACCACAGCCCTCCAGCCCTCACAGTTGTCTCTGGCTGAATGCTGCATTTTTTGTTTTCAGGATTGCTGGCCAGAAAAAAAAAAAAAAAAAGATTCCCAAAGCAAGGATGTTCCTCGGTTTCATGCTGAGGATTTCACTGAAGGAGTTGTAGCTCTCTAATACATGAGATGATGTTTGGGGAATACCACCATGACCTGTGCGAAGTCTTGAGCTGAACCAGCAAGAAAGTCACATGAAAATGCTTTAATTTGGGGACAGTTTGCAATGGAAAAATGTCTTCCAAATTCACTGAACCTAAACTTCAGGTACTACGCACTTCTCATGTCTGGGATGGTTTTCAAGTCTGCCTGGAGGTTTCACAGCAAACATGGCAAAGCTCAAGCAGCTATTGTTGTCCACCCACAACCTTTATATAGACTTCTTTTACTTATGTTAATCAGATCACAAGGATCTATTTCGCAAAACCCTTGTGTCCCTTAGAATTGGGAAAAGCATTTCCTGCCTACCAACCCCTTTGGAAGTGGATCCATTCAATGCTCTGTGTCCGTGGTTTCTCTCGTCTTTAAATTCTGGCTACAAAAACCCTTCTGTGGGGGCCATAGCAATGGGCTGTTTTTGCTCTGTGCATCCAAGTCACGGTGACTCCAATTCAGATGTGTTTAAGATGAGTATTTGGCTATTTGGGAGATCATAGAATCACAGAATCATAGAATGGTTTGGGTTCATAGAGTCCTTAAAAATCATCTCATTCCAACCCCCTGCCATGGGCAGGGATACCTTCTGCTATCCCAGGTTGCTCCAAGCCCCAAACCTGGCCTTGGACGCTTCCAGGGATGGGGCAGCCACAGCTTCTCTGGGCAACCTGTGCCAGGGCTTCACCACCCTCACAGTCAAGAATTTTTATCCTGATAACTAATCTAAGTCTCTCCTCTCTTAGTTTAAAGCCACTCCCCTGTGTCCTATCAGTACCTGCATGTACATTTGTCTCTAATTAATCTAATCAACATGAGATATTTTCATTCTTTCAAAGAGCTTGGATGGGAAAAGGATGAATGCAAGAGCAGAGGGTGAAATGATTTAAGCTACTGAGAACACAGAATATTTTTCCATCTTAAGAGCTTGATTCCACCTTCACCCCTCATCTCCTCCACTTCAGGCTTTGGTGTTCATCATTTGCAAAGCGCAGGGCCAGATCTTCTGCCCACGATCTTTGGAAAACTTAATTCTTTAGAGTAAAAACAGGAGCAGCTTGCAATTTCTTGCAAGCACCTCCCAGAGCAGACCTGCTGTTGCTAACGCTGGCAAGGCCCAAGGTGAGCATTTGGCAGGTATCAAATCCTCCTCTCAAGCCAAGAAGTTCCCACTACTAGAGAGCAACACTATGGTCTACTTAAGTTTTGTAAGCCCTTAATGAGTCACTTGATATCAGCCGGATCAGTTCGCTTACATGGAAAGGGCTCCTGTTTCTCCTGGTGGCGTTGGCTCCGGCGTGCAGAGCCGGGGAGCGCAGAGCTCCAGTGACTGATCCTTCCTACACCCGCTTGCACAAGGATCCGGCGCAGCGATGGACTCATCTCAGATTCCTGCAGGAGGTGGTGACAGAGCTCCACCTTAATGAGTTCATTGCCCTGCCAGCATTCTTCCCACACCCAGGTGCCCATGTTGGCAAAGCTACGCTCCACCAGCTCGCTGGAAAGCATTCCCTGGGATTTTAACAGGGTACAGATCTTGGGATACCTGCCTGGCTCCTCGTTTTCAGTTGGTCTTGGTTGGTGGTCTGGTGGTATTTATGAGCAGAACCAAGCGTGCTGGTTTGGTGTCAGGGAAGGAGGGCGGTGGGGAGACATGGTGGGGACCAAATTTAATTTCCAGGGCTCCCACTAGGCCAAGTTTTGTACAAGTCACTGAGTGTGCAGGTGGGTGGAGGGAGGAGCCATTGCCTTAGCCCATGCCCGAGGCTCTGGTGAGTGTTAAACCCGCTCTGTTTACCAAAGCTGTGCTTAAATGGCTGCAGAGCTGCATCACATCTTTGTTTTTCTTCTAGCTTCTGGATGGCGTGCACTGGTCATGGAGTTAACACTTGCCAAATCGCATTGCTCAGGCCTCTGGTATGAATCCAGCCTTGGATGCACACGTTGCAAAATAGTTTCACAGCTGAGCGTGCTCTTGGCATTGCCTCCCCCAAGGTACTCTGATTTTCTGCAGCAACGTGATAATTTAGCTGTTTACTTCCATTTTGAGTTATCCTTATCTCAATCAGAATTATCCTGCTGCTTGCAATGGGTCCCTCACTTTTACTTGTCTGACACCATGCTTCCCCTCTGTGCAAGACACGTGCCTGTTATCATTTTCTGGAGGTGGATCTTCCAGACTTTCTACGCTGAAAGAAGGTAGATTTAGATTGGATATCAGGATATTACTCATGATTGTGAGGGTGGTGAGCCCCTGGCACAGGTTGCCCAGAGAAGCTGTTGATGCCCCATCCCTGAAAGTGTTCAAGGCCAGGTTGGATGGGGCTTGGAGCAATCTGGGATAGTGAGAGGGGTCCCTGCCCATGGCAGGAGGGTTGGAACAGAATGATCTTCAAAATACCTTCCAACCCAAACCATTTTATGTTTCTATGACCTCCCGAGATACCCAGTCAAATTTCTCATCCCAATGCAGCACATCCCACCTTGCCATTCCCATACAAGCACTGGGGCAAGGCAGCTGGGTGTCCCCAGTGACTGCTGGGAGAGGGTAATAAAACCAGGTAACTATTCAGCATTGGTATTAGTTTAATGGCTCAGGGACTCAAAAGCTGTGGCAGTTCCCATCAGATGTGCCTGGAGAAATCCTGGGGCCGGGCGAGCGTCACTCACTTTCCGTGAACAAGGCTTGATTTGTTTTCTGCTGGCGTTACGAGCAGCGAAACCAAAGCAGGGCGGTGACGTGATTTGTGCCAGGTCACAGAGCACGTCGGGGGCACAGCCAGGATGGGAACAGGCACCTCTGAGCTCCCATCGATGCCGAGCAGACAACTGGTGCCAGAGCTGTCTGAGGCCAAGGGAGTCAGTGTCTGCAGAGGGGTCACCTGATGGTACAAGAAGGGAAACTTTCTTCTGCTTTCTAAGCCTGAGGTCCCCTCTGGCAGATAATCCTTGCTTTAATAGCAGCATTTGTTGCAGAATACACCTTTGAGCCTCCTTCATCCTTGGGTACCTGTCCGTGTACTTTTCCAGGCACCTTTATATGAACCCGTCACTGGGTTTATGTTGAGTTTTTATCCCAAAAGTGGGACTCAGCTGCCAAGATCTCCCTGTAATAGACATGCAAAAGTCTGGATCCCTCTGCAAGGTCCTTCCAAACCAAAGGCAGGGGGAGATGTCTGTGCATGGGCTCCCCCCGAGGCTGCCTGACGCACCTCTAACCACAACCGGGATACGATGCAAGGAGAGCTCAGCAAAGCCCTTGCAAGAATTGGGCAGGAAGTGGTGATCTGGGGTAAAATCAGGTTTATTTCTTCCTGAACCAAAAGACACACCTCTGCAGAGACCCTAGTTGATTTGTCACGGGTGTCTACACAGACAGGACTGTGGTCTGGTGAGCAAACTGGAAGTGAGAGTCTCCCAAATGGTTGCAATGAACTCTATCAGCCAACAGATATCTGAGAAAGACATTTCCATTTTTGTGGTCCTGGGTCAGGATAATGTGTTTCTAAATCCACACTCGCTTTTTCTTTAGGTTATTGCAACCCATCTCTGAGTTGAAGTGGTTTAGATGCCTTGACTGGGTAATTTTCCACACCTAGCTCCTTTGGATTTCTTTTTTTAAGTCTCACCTTAACTCTAAATTTATTCAGGTTTGTTTTTGTTCATATGATAATCGTAACGTTCTTTTGATACATTTTTTTGTCGGCCTTGATTTACTGAGATTTGCGTGCAACCTTCGTTCCAGTTTACCATTTTTTGTGCGTGGGGATCTTTTAAATGAATATAATTATATTTAATAACATATGCAGGTACTAAAGCATCTTTTGATTTGAGTCCTAACTTTTGTTATTACCCCCCACACACATACACACCTTTTTAGATATTCTCCATTTAACCTATGCCTAGAGATTAATTAAAGTGTCATTAAAATGCCTTTAGTACGTTTTGTGTCCTACATGCCTGGAAATACTTTTTTCCCACAGTCAGAATTGTTGTGCTTGTACCAGCAATAACTGGCATGTGGCTTGTTTTGTAGATCACCACGAGATATAACGAACACTCCTAATTAGAAGAAAACACACTCATTTTTTGGATGCCTGTTCAAAGTTGTCTCAGGAAGATCCACTAGCTTTTCATTTACATCTCTCCATCGCTCTGGGCTGGCTCTGACGCCGAGCGCTTGCTCGGAAGCACAGCGGGAGTCCCACATTGCACGTTGTTGTGAAATGCAAATTTAGGATCTTCCCAATGAGTTATGGGGCAGAGTTTCTAGCCCTTCCATCAGTTTCCAAGCTTTGAGTGTTTAAATGTGTATAGTCCAGCCTTGAGTGCAGTTTCCATCCTCTTTCAGTATTTCTGCTTGGAGAGAACTGTAAATTTTTCTGGATTTAGAATGGGTTTGGTATGGCCCCGGTTCTGGGTGGGAGAGAAGTGCATGAAGCAGGAGTAGAAATCAGCAGCTTCTGGTGTCTCCCTGGGCAAGGAGCAGGGCTAGTCCAGATATTTTTGTAAATAATTTGGAGCACCACACAAAAGCAGTTCAGTGCTTTCTTCTCCAGCCCTTCACATCTCCTTAAAAATTTCTAAAAACCCCTGGCGAGTAAATACCCATGTGAGCAGCTGGGACAGAAAAACAAAACCCAGACTGCACAAGCCCCTCAAGGACCCCTCCCATTCTTAAGTGAAAAGCAGGACACTGAGCTCCTCATTCCCAGTTCTTAGGGAGCCAAAACATGACACTGGGCTGGGTATCAAAGCTCTTGTGCAGTGCTGGCTTGGGGATGCCACAGCTGCTTTCTGGTTTCACCTCTGTCAGAACAGGAGCTGAGAATCACAGCATCCCAGAGGTTTTCAGCCATGGAGTCAAGCTTGAAGCCTTCCTCATCCCTTTCCTCAGCAGGATGGACCAGGAAGGCACCGACCCGAGGTCATGGGTGCTTTTAGCATCAGCCCAGTGCAGCTCCTGCAGCCTCCTGTCCTAAAAGGCACAAGAGGAAGGAAACAGAACATGAGACAAGAAGAAGAAAACAAACAAAAGGGGAGAAAATTACTGACTTCTCAGGGAAGATGGTGCTGAAGATACTGTACTTATAATCCTTTTCAACAGCTGAGGGGAACTGGGGTGTTCCATGGCCTGGCTTCCAAACCTGGACAGGTTTTGCAGCTGTAGGCTTTGGAAGCCTGGCTGAGCAACTCTCCCCCTGCTGGTAATCTGTCACTGGCCTTGGCAGGTTGGAGCATCCATGGAGACACCTTGGAGACACCTT
>VYZQ01011418.1:4351-23251 GCA_013400655.1 Mystacornis crossleyi
CAGCTGACAGAATCAGATCTTTCTAGGAAGTCAGGTTCTGTAAATTAAATGTAACAAAGCAAGTATTTGATCCAAAAAGCATGAATTTGAAAAGTGAATAACAGAATCAATTCAAATTTTTGAGAAACGTGTTTTTAGGACATACACAAAGATTTCACAGCTGATGAAGACACCCAAAGCAGTAACCCAGAAATCAAATACAAATCCAAAAAATACATGCATGCATATAGTCAACAATAACACTTTCCATCAGCAAGTTCTTCTTGAGATTAAACGGGGAAAAAGTGTTCGCTGCATGAAGTGGAAAGGAAATGCTATATCCTCTCCAAACTGACATCTTCAACACATTTGCCCGAATTTCTAATGCATTACGATAGCCCAGCGACAGCTTACATTCTAACATCTTCTGAAACATTAAATATGTGGGAGAAATCATGCCAAGCAAAGAGCTGTCATGGCTCTGCTACATGCTTGAAGTCTGTCTGAATTCTCTCATAGTCTTTTAGTCATTTGACAAATCTGCCTATCTGAAAAACTATTGTTGTCTAAAATATCCAGCCAAATGAAAGTAAAAGCGCTTTCATATTTCATCAAATATAAGAATATTCTCACTTTATTGATGTATTCTGTGGAACTTCAAATGAGATAAGCCGGCCTCCAGCAGAAGTATTGGAACTGGCATTTCCACAGGCCACATCTGGGATTATCTGAAAATAAAAATAGCTTTATTTAACAATAAACCATAAAATCTCACCAAAGAAAANTCCTCCTCACCTCCATAAAGAAACAATAAAAATCTGTCATATTTCTGGCAAGGTCCCAAATATTTGCATTCATTTCCTATGAAGGAATCCCAAATGAGTTTGAACAATCCTCCAAAAATTCAAACACAACTGCATCCAACTGCTAAAAACTGATAATTCTCTCCTGCTGAANGGAACATTCACTGAAACCTTTATGCTGCCAACAAAGGTGCTGAAAATTCACATAACCATCCTTTCAGGGTTTTAACAAAAAATTTCTGCACAGAAGTGTGAACTTCTAAAGGCATATTCCTTCAAAAGTAAACATATTTAGAAAAAGATGTCTTCTGGTCTCTTAGAATAATAAATAAAGCTCTAACATGTGCCAAATCCAAGAAATACTGCATCATTAATTTATGCAGTCCTGAAGGATTTATAATAACAATTACAGACATTGCCTTTCTACAACACTGAAATATGTTTTTTCCAAACNGAAATATGTTTTTTCCAAACACAGGTTTCCTTTAAAAAACACTCTCCCACTTGCCCATTACTATTCTTTCCAAGTAAAAGATGCTTGGACAAACAGTGCTTTCAGATGGAAAAAAAATGATGATCACAGTGAGAGTGAAAGGATGCGTTTGCCATATCTAGTGACACCTACTAGGCATAGAAATCAGTTTCTACATTAACTAGATCAAGACACCATACAAAGTGTCATGCAACACAGGAATCACAGACAGACTCCTTAATTATTCAGATCTTCAGAAGTATTAATTTCCTAAAGACAGTTTGAAAATTATTAGTGTTTCCAAGGGTTTATTTATTTCAAATAAATAATATTTTATGTGGCATAATTGAGTCTATCACTTAATATCATCAAAAGTTTTAAATAACTTTTCATGCGTCTTCATCAGCTTGCCCATGAAATATCACACTGGGGGGAAAAAAAATCAACAAACCAGTTTAATCTTCAAATTTCTAGGCAGTTTGCAATGCTATTCTTTCAGCCACAGAGAATGTTTGCAAGCTTTTTATATCAACCTTACTGAAAAAGCAAAAATGCAACCTGACACACCTCTATGAATTAATCTTTCATCAAAGCAAAAGCCAGAATAAAATTTGTAAATTCTAATAAAATTCAAACTCGTATTTTAAATACTACATGAATGTAACTAAACACATGTAAATGTGTGAACAACAGAAGTCCAGAATATGATGAAAGTAATAATATTTAGGACACTCAGAGCTTATCTCGACTCAGGCAAGACAAATACTCAGTATTCATATTTCCCAAGTGAATGATTTCCCAGTTTCCAGATTACTCAATTCACTGTTGAATTCCCTGGTGCGCAGAATATGAATACATGTAATTTATGAAAATAAAGTGAGATGCAATTTTATTGTATTTTTTCAAATTAATTTAAAAAATATAATATATCCATTACTATTTTTAAATCTCAGAGGTCAAAACTATGGATCTAACAGTCAATGTACGATGCATCCAAAATTAGTTTGGCTAACACTCTTCCTTTTATATTTGCCAACATTTAAAGTTTTTTTTCTTTCTTTGAGAATCTATATGCCTGTTGGAACCAAGGGAAAAAAGAAACCATTCTCTCTACTCTCATACAGTCTTATAATACATCTAAAATACACTCACTTTTATAGTATTTCTATATTTTACAATTTCATGCTCCTTTTATCTTGGAACACAAGGGAGGAAATTGTAATTTAAGCATTTCATTAAACCTTACTGTTTAATATTAGAAGTTTTTAAAGTAAAAGGTATTGATGTCTTTGCAACTAGAATAAAATAAAAGAATCATAGAAGCAAGAGCTGAACAAAGTGACTGCAGAACAAGAGCTGAGATTTAACCTTGACAAAACGGAAAAACAAACAAACATACAAACAAAAGACTTTAGTCTGCAAACACATCAGAATTTAGGATTACTCAGCAGGAAAAGCACACATAGGAAATATTGCAATGATAATCAGAAGAGTGAAAGGCAAAATGCATGATTTTGACTCTTCTATTAAAAGATTTGTAATGTTTGATGTATTTCTCTAGGAACTCCATTTGTAATTGGCCCTGACTTCCTGCTCTAAGAATCTGGTAAAATAACCATCTAAACCAGTAGGATGCTAAACCCAGGATTTTACAAGAGCTGAAATTTAAAATTTTTAAAAATATTAACAACCCTGATACTCGGATCAGATGAAAAAACAAGGGAAGAAGCAGAAACTCTCATAAGGAAAAAAAGTGGTCCCAGCAGTGCCCTATTTCAGTCAAGTACTATGCACACAAAAAACGACAGCTTTGACACCTGAATTAGGAAACAAATTGCAGTTTTTCACAGCTGTGAGAAATTTGTATAAAGATTTTTAAGTGTGTCTCTTTCATGTCTTAACAGAGCGCTCTGCAAAACTGAACTACTGCAGAATGAGGGCAAAGACAACCACTGTATTACAACACTAAAGGACACTCAGAAGATGAAAATAATCTGTAATTTTCACTCTCAAAAAAAAAAAAAAAAAAGCTGCTAGAACTGGTAGGAGATATTTAAAACTGAAGTCACTGGGAAATATACTTCAATGATTTCCAGAGGACAAAATAAAGATTATTCCTGGTCTAAACTAAAAAATACAAACAGAGTAGCTATCTAAAGTCATTTGAAGACAACCAAAAGAAAACATAACATAACTGGGATGACATCAAACACTTCTCCTGAAGCATTTTATAGTACAGAAACTTTAGGACAGCATGAAGGTTCCTGGGGAACAGACTTATAAACATTTACACAAATGATGCAGCTACTTTAAAAATAGCTGCCAAAGAAAACAAAACCTTCATGCACCTCCCAGAGTCTAAAGCATTTTTAGGAGCTGATTACAAAGATAAGCTCCTGTGTCAATAGAGAATACATCCAAGACTGTTTTTCAATACTTATTTAGAGTTTAAAATGATTAAATATCAAATTCTTGACAGAAAGAATTCCTCTTTACATAAATGTTCCATAAGTTTGCATCTAAACCATGGGGTTTTTTCTTAGAAGATAACATAGTATATAAAAACTATTTCTGCTTCAAAGGCTTGAAGACTTTACATAGATAAAAGAGCAGCATCATTTGAGAAAGCAAGAGTGGAACCTTGAGAAGAGTTCTTACTCCTATGATCTCTGCCTGGGCCTTAACAAGCAGTGATTTTGTTAGATTTCCTTACCAGGCCATAGCAGTGGTATAGAGGAGATTGCAAAGAAGATCAGGGGTGCTACCTAAGAAGAGAGCAACAGCCTGTTCTTCCATATTACAACTTTTCTGAAGAAATTAAAAAGCTTGAGTTAGACAGAGACTCTCCTGCCTTACAAAACCAGAATAATAAGATATACACTTAATTCAAGAAGTGCTGAAATACATACATAAATCCCAAGGCAATATTTTTACATGAGTGAGTGCCTTTATTACTTTGCTAAGTGTATTAGACTTTAATTCAATGAGGCTGAGCAGCATACAGACTCTAAGTCTACATTTATGCAGCCTCTCAGTGCTGAAATTAGATCTCTGAAGATAGCTATTGTATATGAAATTTCATAGTATATTTCTTGAAAAGTTGAGAAGACATTTGTAATTCTACAAGGCCTTATCAACACGGGCAGACTAATCCTGACAGTGCAAAATACAGCCATTCTGCTACGATGATACGTTTGCATTTCTTTTGTGTCTCAACCCCAAGTTCATAGAATAGCAGAAGGCTTGTACTTCTTGCAAAATATGCCACACTTTCCTCAAACTTAAAAGTGGTAAATGGAATGGCCAAATTAATATGAGCCTTAGAAAGTCCTCACTACCCTATTAACAAGGTATTAATTAATATTTCTGAAAACTAACTGATAGTTCCAAACACTGGAGGAGGTCACCCAAGTATCTTGTGGACTTTCCATCCTTTGAGTTATTTAAGTCTCAACTGGATACAGTCCTGAGTCCTGAGTAACCTGCTCCAGCTGACCCTGCCTGGAGCATGGGTTTGGAGTAGACAAAGTCCAGAGGTCCCTTCCAACCTCACCTGCACTGCGATGCTGTGAGTGAAAATTCACCCCATGAGCCAGTTGCCTATTAAGTCTTTCCTGTTAATTGCCATTGTAACTTCAGTGACACCACAGCCCTCACTAAACCCCACTCCAGCATACACTGAAAGTGATTAATTTTTAAAATATCCCCCAATGTAACACAAATAACTACGTGTGCACGTGTGTGCACCTCTGACTCAGGTACTTTCCTCCTCTTCTGAGAATGCTCTCTTTGGTTAATCTCTTGTTTTTTCATCTCAAAAAGCTGTTTTCCTGTTTTTAGTTCCTAGTGGGGCAACAGAGAACTGCATGGTCTTGCAGAGCAAAGTGGGGCAAATTATTCTGGAATTAAACAGAACACATGAATGTACACATAATTCTTGAACTAAATAAAAAAGATGGATACAAACTCATCCTACAGAAAAGATCGGTGCTTAAAAGTAAAAAAACCTAAAATTTTAAACATATTTGAAATGACATTATGTTATGGAAAGAGTAAGAAAACAAGTTCTTTGAGAAAAGCAAGGCTGTGTTCTGGGGTGGTGTCCCATGAAAACTGGCATGGTCATTAAGAAAGAAAACCTTTCAGTTCTTCAGTGGGGAAAGAAACTGTCATGACAAATGCAGTATGAAGAATGGTCTTGTAAATGCTAGTTCTTTCAGATCTCCTTCCAAGGGATTTCATATTGTATTTCAGTTCAAGAAGGCAAGTTTCATAACATGCGATTTTGGCTTTTCTGAACATATAACTATCAGAATCAGGCCTGCAGGATTTATTCCCTTCTGAACCTCTCAGTGTGGCAAAAGGTATCCTTTATTTTCTAAGAAATATAACGTGTTTGGCAGTCTTCATTATGCAAGGGAAAATTAATGTATGAAAGAAATAAAACAGGTTAGATCCTGATTATAGATCTTGAACAGCTGTTGGCAAATAAGAAGTGAAAAGAGAAGTAGGAAAAGGCAACATTATAGAACCATAAGACAGGGATCTAGTACTATCTACTTTTTGTCGAGATGTCAAGCAACAAAGCAGGATCATTTCTAGTGCAGAAACTGAATTCAGAACAAAATTCTAAAATTTAAAAAAAGAAAGTTCCAGTTCCCTTGCCCTGTAGCACAGAAAAACTACTGCTTCTGAAAAATCTAGTGTCATTTAGCTTAACCTCCAGAGTTTCTACCCTTAGAGTTTCAGATGGGACAATGCTTGAAAGAAAGCCAGAACAGAAAGAAAATCAAGGCTTACTTCTAACATATCTCACCAGTGGGAGAGAAAAGCAAAAGTGTTTAGAGTAGGAGTAGAGCCTCCCTGAAGAACACCAAGGGGAGACTGACAGACAGCATCCAAAAACAGTATCAAATGAAGAATGCTTACTAGTTATTGTAGCACTGAAACCTCATGTAAGGAAGGCTGCAAATCCACCCAGCGAATTCTGTTGCTGGCAGTCTGCTTCTCTGCTCATCTGAGCAAGAGTCACTTTGTGGAGTCAGCAATCACAGCACCAGGAGGATCCAGCACATTCCAATGCACGGCAATCCTCTAGATAACATTATTAAAACTTGGTATTTCTGTCACACACTATCAATTACACCAAGAGGTAGACGCATCAGCAGGCACAGGAGGCGCTCTCACACAATGACAGATTACCTAGATTATCATATTAGCCAGCTGCCTTCTTGTCCCAAGCTGGCCACAAAAATCACTGTCAACTTCATAAACATTCAGTCTGTACTGGTTTTGGCTGGGATGGAGTTAATTTTCTTCACAATAGTTTGCATGGTGCTATGTTTCGGACTTGTGATGAACACAGGGTTGATTACAGGGATATTTTAGTTATCACTAAAATGTTCACACAGCATCGAGGCCTTTTCTCTTTCTGAGACTGCACTACCAGCAAGTAAGCTAGGGGTGCTGAGGGAACACAGTGGGACAGCTGATCCAAACTGACCAAAGGGACATCCCACACCGTTGGAGGTCAGGCTCAGCAATAAAACTGGGGCTGGGGGGTGGAAGATGGCCAGAGCTGCTGTTGCTGAGAGACTGGCTGGGCATCAGTTACTTGGTGGTGAGTAATTGGGGGTTTTTGCACTACTTGTTTTGTTCAGGCTTTTCCTTTATTGTTTACTATTTCTACCTTTTAAAATTATTGAACTTTCTTTATCTCCCCTGAGTTTTCCCATTTTTACCCTTCCAGTTCTCTCCCCCATCTCACTGGATGGGGCAGTGAGCAAGTGCCTGTGTGGGGCTTAGCTGCCTATCCTCTGCTTATATCACAACACAGTCATTCAATAAAGATTATTTCCATGTACAATTAATAGTCATTTATTATTCCAGAGTGTATGGAGCTGTTCTGAAAAGAAAGGCAAATACTGTGTAAACAAGTCCATCGAGCAAAAATTCCACATAGTCAAATCTTTGCACGCAGTGCATGAGCTCAGGTCACTGGAGAATAAGCTAGGACATAAACTTCAACCTAAGACTGTCAAGTCAGCTATAGATATTTCTGCACCAAAACACTGAAAGGCAGTAAACACATCAGTTGTTTTTTTTTTTTTCCTTTTTTCCTCTCATACTTTCTAGGACTTCAAAACAGGATGATTCCTGAAGGAGTAGTTAAATGAATCCAGACACTTTTCAAAAAAAACAGCTCTGGATAACCAAAAATCCTGAGCCCACTCACCAACGTAGCTTCAGACGAGCAGGGCTTCAATATTTTGATGTTATTGCACTCACTAGAATTTCTGTCTTAAACAGCTTTGATTTTAGGAAAGCTAGTATTTATGACTATCCATTAAATGTGATTTAGTAATGGAACATCATAAATTGAGGTTTGTATGAGTTTCACATAAATTTTGTTTAAGCATATTGAGCTGTTAGAGATATTCAGGGTTTTATTTAGAAAATAATATAATAAAGGATAGCACCTATCCAGAGATACATCAAATTGTCTATGAAAATGGTGTCTGTAAATAAACAAAAAGTTCCAGAAACTAATATTGTAGAGGAGAGAGTTAGTGAAGTTACAGATTTATCCTAGAAGAAAGCTAATATTATTCTATCAAAATCTGTGTTTCCTTCATTCTCCTTATGTGTTTATAGAATATCTTTTTCTCAAAGCAAAAGAAAAATCTTAGAGATTTCCAAAATAAATCTTATATACAGGTAGAAGAGCTGTCCTAAGTCAAACTAAAATTACACACATTCCAGTACTGTAACAGCAATCATAAGGGGGAATACCAAGAAAACAGGGTAAGAAAAAGGCAAGCTTGTATACTCCAATGTAGTGGTTTGATTTGCATTTTCCCCTTTTCTGTGAGATAAGAACAGGGAGGAATACAAAGCAGGCACCAAACTTTAAAGGATATAATGAAGTTTATTACTACAACTAAAAGTAAAGTGGAATAAAAAAAAGAATTAAAGCAAATTAACCCCCTTTTTCTCCAGCACCTCCTCCATTCACCTGTAACATACAGACACAAACTTAAAATCAATTCAACCAGTTTGCCCCTCTATAAAAATCTTGTGTCAGTCCACTGAGTGAGAGAAGTCTCTTTTGCTCAGCTATGGAACTTTTCCACAAGAACAATCTTCTCATGGCATCCACGTCACAGCACAACCGCCGTCTGGGGTGGTTTTCTGTTGACATGTGAGGGTCCCTTTACCTTGATCCAGAGCTTTCGCCACAACCGTGTTCAAGGATTCACCTTTAGCTGCAGGGGGTATAATTTTAAGGACAAGCACTTCCAGAAAAACAAAAGTTCTCTTCATCTATCTCCAGGATAAACCCCCCTCGCTAATAGAGAGAAAACCTGTAGTAAAAAATTTAACGTCCTTCTGTAGGTAGCTCCTCTCATCAGATCGGGGCCAAGGTTAGCATTTCACCTCAGGCCTACACCTTGGTTTGAAACAGTCCAGGAAAAAAGAAGAAGAGAAAAAACAAATCCAAAATCATCTTCATCTCAGCTGGAAAGCTCTTTCCCCCCCCAAAAGCTTATAATGAAATTAAAAGGGAGTTTCTATATCTGAGTCCATCACCATAGGTTTACAAAAGAGCTTTCAGCTTCTAGCATCTCCTCTCTCTCCTCTCTCTAGGCTTCAGTCCTTTCTTCTGTGTCTTTGCCTTTCCTGGGAAAGGATTGCAGGTTTCATATCTCGGAGGAAAAACTTACAGCACTGTAGAGGCCAGTCCTCCCGTGCGGGACCTTGAAAACTGGATGTTATCTCTCGTGAAGCGGCAGCCTCGGCTGTGCAGCTGTTTGCAGCCAGAGCTGGGTTTGAAGGGAAGGGGGGGGGGGGAAGCATCTCAGCCCCGCCACCCCTGGGCCTGGGGCTGTGGCCCCCCACCCCTGGGGCCGAGGGGAGGAAGGTGAAGGCCATGGCCCCGCGGCGGAGCTGGACCATGGCCCGGCCTGGCCTCCCACCAGGCCTGCACCTGGGTTCACGTTTGCAGGGCCCAGCCGGGCCCCATCGGGCCGGCCCAGCCCCCACCAGGGGAGCTGAGCGGGCCCTCTGTTACCTCTGTCTTTGCCGGAAGAGCAAGAGAAAGATTCCCGCCCTTCATCTCCTTTTAATCTGAATTCACAGGGCGTACCCCTTCTCTAAGTGGCTCAATAGAGCTGTCGATATTCAAATTAGATAATTGATTGGTTCTGTCCAGTTCTGGAGGAAATTACAGCACCTGTTGCTGCAAACCACTTCCTCCAGGAAACAGAGCCAAAAGGAAGAAAAACCTGAAAAGCAGGAAGAGGTGTCAACCCATGACATCCAACCTTCACCTATTTCCATGTCAAAGATTCTCCTAAGATGTCACTTCTAAGGATCAAGTTTCTATTCTGTACTTAGCAATCTCAAATGGATCTCTCCTCTGATTTTTTTTCAGATTCTCTTCTGTTCCTCCTTGTGCATCCATACCATACTTTGACAGAAAAATGCACAAACATTTAGCAACACATAAAGTAGTCAAGACTCAAACGTTTCTGTTTCAAGAATATGCTTAAGGAATAATTCTGCCATTGCTGCAGAGCAGGAGCACTCTTGTTCAGGATTTTGCACCTAACTCAGCCACACTCCTTTCAAAGCCTTGTAATTTACTGACCAAGGACATACGTAAAACAAATGCTGTCCCCACTGCAAGGAGAATTAGTTTATTGTAGTCTCTAATCACTAGTTCGAAACCCTTGAATCTGAGCACAAAACTGCCGTATAAATAGAAGGTTAGACTAGGACTCACATGCTCAGCATTCTAATCTCTGGCTGCGCACCTGGCAAATCACTTCCTTGTTCTGTGCTTCAGCATCTCAGTCTGTAAAATGTGAATAATACAGCTGATTTCCTTTGAAAAGAATTTCAGGTCTATTATGAAAAGCTGTATATAAGAGTATGATACTGCTATTCTTATGGTTGATTTGGTACACTGAAACCTTTGTTAAATCCATTAATTGAATAGGATTAATGAGATCGTTTCTTTTTGCCGCCATTACTGGCTAATAGATATCTCTTATACACTGTAACACAAAAGATGATTGAACTGGGGAAATGTGGATTGTTAGTTGCATCTGTCTTGCAAGGGAAACTGGTTGCTCCAAGTAGGAAGAAGAATTATCTTTCAACAGATGATCACAAAATAAAATTCATATGATAGTAAAGAATATCAACTGAGAGAAAATATTCTTGTCCATGATCTATGGTTTTAGTCCTTAATCTGTATATCAGGAAAAGATTAATTTCTTATACGAAGATCACTCTAAGAAATGAAACTGCATCCAAAGACATCTGTATGTTGTCTACTGGTACAGACACTACTGAGACAGGTCATTCCAGCAAGCAGTGTTAAATGTATCCCAGATATCCAAGGAATACAGAAAACACGTCTAACTGTAAGCATACATCATACCTCTCCTAGACAGTTTACTTCTCTCAGGTGTTCATTTTTTGAGCTTGCATTATCCTTGCAAGACAGTGAGAGCTTTCACTTGGGCAGAGTCTGGCAAAATTTCTCTCTGAGACGAGACAAAAAGGTCTGAAGAACATTAGTTCACTGCCAGTATCAGTACAGAATAATTTGGAAAACAGACTGTCTTGGAAGATTTTAAAAAAGCCAAACAAACAACAACATAATATCAGTATTTGTTGTCCTCTGAATCTCAACAGAGATCAGAACAGTACATTTTTGCAATACAAAACCCAGACCTACTTAATTCTCTTCCTTTTAAGAGAGCAAAAAAGGATCAAGTTTTGCAAAGCTCTTATAGCTATGAGGAAAGGTAGTGGTTTTGTTATTAGCACTTTTTACGTTTGAAACCTCCACCGAAGAGGCTTTGGACCTTCAGGCAAATCAACTCTCTTCAGATAATAAATACCAGATACAATGTTTTGAATCAGCAACTGAAATCTCTTTGTTTCAGATAATCATCTCTCTCGCTCTGACTTCCAAAGAACAAGGTAGAAGGTCATTATGACACACTGGAGAGCTTGTCAAAAATACAAGACCCATCACAATATATTAAAAACATATCAACACAAGCGATTTTGTAATGGGGTAGCAAGTCATTTCCATGCTAGTGTTAATGGTGCAAACCATGATGTATTTCTCAGGTAACAGAAGAAATGCAGAAGGGTGAATTTCAGCTATTGAAATACCCATTTGTGAATGATCTGTTTCACTGAAATTCTTAGTGAATCTACCTAAAATGCAAAGCAGGCAGAAATGTTCCTTATACGACACCAGACCACAGATTGAGGAAGACACACCAGGGCAGTCTGGTACAGGGAAGAGCATGCCCTTAATTGATCAGGACATGTGGGCCACCCATGCAGAGATGAGTCTGCGTTTAAGTATTAAGAGCAGATCGTTGTTTGTTTCTGCTTCAGTGCTCTCTCCAAACTCCATCCTTGGAGCTTGACATATGTTCTACTGTAAAATAATAGATATGGGAGATGTAATTCCAGGAAATAAAGCTCTGTGCTCCAGACGCTGCCCACCAGCACTCCCATTGAAATGGAATAGAACCCTATAAATACTTATATTTCAGATAATATCGGAGAGTCTCAGATAAAGTCGAGAGATAACACACCAAACATATATTCTACATAGGCTGAGTCTGCTTTCAGAAAATTGATTTAAATAAATTTTATAGTAAAAACATCAACAAATTTGTTTGAGATAGAAAAGAGTGATGAAAAATACACTTCTTCCAGACATAAACTCCTGCCTGTTCATTTTCTCATTATGTAGTACCTCAAGAGAATCAAACTCACTGAAATATTTCAAAAAAAGGTACAACTGACATTTTGCCTATTTATTCCTGAATACACTGAAATAAAATTGCATTACAAGGCCTTTCTCAATAAGAAAAGATGTCACAAAAATTCTAATTCTTTGACTACAGAAATTAAAATATTTTTTCAGCAACAAGTTTCATTACTTCTAGCACTTGGTACTAAGCTGATCATTACTTTAACAGTAACTTGGTTAAGTTTAATAGTTTTTTAAATTTTTTCAGATACTTGAGTCCATGCAAAACATTTAAGCATTACAAAAAGGGCAGTGTAAAACACACTAGAAAGCAAAGATCATGTTTCTTAAGGATCATATGCTTTGTGTTTCCAGTTGTAGTTTTACCAGATATTGCTAAGTTTTGTCAGAGATTTGTTTCTAAGAGTTACAACAAAAGTTTAAAATTTTATCATTTAAGTGTTCACCACTGCCATTGCATCCCTAGAGCTGTGCCCTGTGTAATATATTAACTACCCCTTTTAATCCTCAAGTAGCTATGTTTTCTTAATACAGCAGGAATATGTATTTTTCACAGAAAAATGTGATTATAACTGAAAATACAAAAAAATATATTTAAAGGATTGCTTGAACCTTTAGCTTTTCCTAAATTTATTTACTGTTTGGAGATGTGGTGTCATACAACTGACTGGAAGAAACAATACTATCCCATTTCAAAGTATCTAATACAACACATTAACCAACTTAAGTCCATTGTCCATTACTCATAACATGGATCAAATGGGGTTTTGTTTTTATTTTACCAGCATATTAACTCAGGGCAGAGATCATATCTTCAGTCTTCTCATGAGGACATCATGAAACCATGCACAAACGACAACCTGAAAATAACACTTCCAAGTATTATTGTCTGTGAATTTTCACTTAGACAGAATACTCTCACCTCTATTTCATCCCATTTGAGATCCACAACTCTCTGTCCTGCCTTTGGCTGCCACGTAGGTAACGTCACAGTGGCTCTCGAACGGGGCAGGGCAATGTCAGGCTCCAGGGTGGCCGAGGCCGGGCTGCTGTGTCGGGGTGAGGTGGCCTCTGTCCGTTCAGAGGCTGGCAGGCTGTGGAGTGAGTGTTCACAGTTTGCTCCCTCAAAGCCTTCACTGCAAAGACAGAGGAAGCCATCCCCGCTGGTGCTGCAGTTACCATGGTGACAGGGGTTGCTGGCACAAGGATCTGAAACAAACTGGAAAAAACATCATATAGGTCAATTACTGATTATAAAGGATTTATTTCTGAGTTTTAAAAATACCATAAAACAGGACTCTTTCCCCCTATTTTATTTATCTTCTAAACATATTTATGAACCAAACTCATCTTTGATGTATTTTCAAGGAGGTAAATTCAAAGGATTAAAGAATACAAATTAATCTATATTAACAACTTTCCTCAGACAATTTATGCAAATTCACTGTTGCCACATTCAAGCAAAGAGATAAACACAAAAAAGGCACGTGGCCACCATTCATTATCAGGAACTTTCAAAAACAGACTTAAAAGAGTAACCTGTTCAAGGAAAACATCAGGTATGTTGGAATTTAAGGGAGTAACAGAAACAGGAAAGGGCACAGAACTTGTACAGATCAGCAGGTCACGAAGCAGCTCAGTGTGGTCAGAGTTAACCACATCACACAATCCTACTCGTGGACACAACTTCCATCATAAAAGAGCTGGGCCTTTTACCTACACTTCATTTTGTGGACAGCATTTTCAGAATCCAATTCATTCGAGTGCTCAAAGCTTTCTAACAGGAGTTAGAAAGCAGGGTCAAAACTCTGCCTGTTTTTAAAACAGCATTTGCAATAGTACAGGACAAGACTAAACTCAGTGATGTAGGAAAAATGCTCTCCAAGGCTTGCATGCCTTTAATTTCTAGCTTGAATTTACCTACAGCTATTTTGTAGTTTCTTATATCATCACTGACTTTCAGGTTAAATGTCTTCCCTTTTCTATGTTGAATTTTACATCCATAAGGCATTTATAGAACACATCTAGAAACTCTTCAAGTTTCATCTCTTGGAAAAATCAGCCATATTTGCCCAGTTTCCTTGGGGAGGACAAGCCCTTCCCTCCAGACGTGTTTATTTTTGCATTATTTATTTGGAGTCCTGGGACTCCAAAGTTTAGCACTGCCTTTTGCAAAAGCATCAATACTTTGGCTTGTCCTGGAAACAGCTTCCTAGATAATACTTAAAAAATGTTTGCCCAAATGAGAGTTAAATCAAGTTGCTGGCTCAGTGTCATCGACCAAGACCGTCAGGCAGTTCCCTCCGTTTTTCTTCACATCAAAGGGAAAACACATCACTGGAATCAGACATTTCCTCATCCTTAGAAGCAAATTTCACCCAAGTGCTCCAGTCCTAAAAACTACCCAGTTCTTCCCTGTACAGTATTCCTGCCCTTCCCTGCATAAACAGTGTTTGTTTTATTTCTCAGTAAAGCTCCACAGTCATTTATTATTAAACATTTGTTATAATTATCTCAAAAATTACATAAACCTTATATTTAATGTCAAAAACAAATACTGGGTCTACACTAGGAATTTTACCTTCCCATTAGTCCAAAGGTCTGGTGTCAGGGACACCGAATCCTAATATAAAACTTCCCTATATAAAACAGTACTACTATTGACCTCAGCTGGAATTCTTTCTTTGGCTCAAAGTTTTGTGACTCTGTGTAACATTTTTGGACAGAAAACAGATGAAACATTATTATGAAAGTTAATTTTGGAGACAGTCAGTGATGAATGTCAGGTTTTGCCCTGACTGATGTAGAAGGTTTAGAGGCCATAGAGGACAGTCCAAAATAGGTGGTCTATCAATTTATCCTGTGGTTTGGTTACAGTTCAGAATGTTATTTACTTTGCACAGGGGCACATCTCATACATATAGGGTGACGCATTAGACATCAGGGTCAAGCTCTGACTCTTCTTCATTTTTAGTACTCAACTATATGGCAAGTTTATATATATATACTTGATATATATCAAGGAAGTATGGATTTTTATGACCAGAAAGACTTATCTCCTTAAAGTCTCTTTCCCCTGCAAATCAAGAAAATGCCTAACTTCTCAAAGAACAATATCAGAATATTTTCTCCATAAAATAATATTTAAGTGACAGAAAAGAACAATTTTCAGGAAGGAACTAGTTCTGTTCTACAGTTTGTCAGTTACATTTTAAGCTTACTCCACTGCTAAGTGCCAGAGATATTCATAGAAATGTCCTTTTCCTTTAAGAGTATTGAAGATAAAATGTGTTGAAAAGTGAAAAAAGCCCAGTTCAAAAATCGTTTGCAACAGTTTTTTCATATTCTAGTTTCTTGGACTTGATCTGAGTTTCAAAGAACTGCAAATATCCTATTGCTGGACAAGCTCTTTACTCACACTTCCACAATAAATCCAAATTCACATTAAGCTTATTTTGTGTTAGTAATTCAATTGTTCTTGTCACACCTAAAATGTTAAGGTTATTATTTGCAAACCTAGTAACAAGAAAGAGAAAAATAACATTTTCAATCACAAAGGGCACTTTTCCCCATTACTGAATACATCCATTCACTTTACAAGCACAATAATAAAAAATACTGTGCGATCCATGCTATTTGATGCAAACTGATTTGAGCTTGTTTGACTGGAAACAGAGGTGCTTAATAAGAAGGCTTGTTTAGAGCTGCCCGTGCCACACATTGAAGAACACCTTGTGCCTCAGGAACCCCTCTATCCTTTCATACAAGAAGTGAAAATAATTAAAACTGTATAGTTTAGATGAAAAATGAAAAAAGATGAGTAGATGTGGAACTTCAGCCACAGGCTTCCTCAGAACTTAGTTTTGTGAGGCACTTCACAGGATTTCATCATCATTCTCATCCCTTAGTTACTAGTAATTCAAAAGCTCATTTGTCTTTCAATAAGCCTATCAAAACAAATCAATGTCATTTGTGCATAGGTTTGCTGTTGAACTAAAGAAAGTCTATTTTAATTATGAGATAAAAAGAGATAGGCAAATAAAATTGATTAATTTGTGTTGGTTGTGATGTTTCTGTGGTTTCTCTGGCCCTCATCAAGGTGGGAGCAATGGTTAGCCGAGGGATCTGAGAAGCATTTTGACACAGTGAACAGCATGGCTACATCAGAATTAAAAGCTAGCAAAATTTCAAGGCCTAACCTTCAACAAATTATTGAAGCTCAGAAAACAAAACAAAACAAAAGCCCCACCTTGGCCTCATAACTGAGAGCTGAACCTAAGTGTACTGCGAGTACACAATTAGGAGCCCCTCTTTTAGCCACTCCTTGTAAAGTCCAGTACATTCAGAGATTGTTGCACAGAGAAAAGAAGGAGCCAAGTAACATGTATCCATATAGCCCATGAATAAATACTAAACCAGTATGATCAATACCAAAAATTCCAGGGCTGTTTTAGGTACAGAATTTCAATAGTCACTATTATAGTGAAAGTATATTTCATATTTCAGTTTCTTGTTTTCATCCCCATTTTTTCATTTAATTGTCTGTCTGTTTTTATAATACATTCCTTGACTAAATAGGCACAGCCAGTCGTTGCAGCTGACAGAGCCAAGCTAAACAGCATAAAATGTATTTGCATGCAATTACTATTCCATATGCCTGGACAATTGTAATCCTTGAAATATTTTTCCAGTAGAATCCTAAGACAGATGCACACCAAGGTGCCCCTCGTATCATAGTTAATTTTCCAAAGGCAGACTGCATATGGTATAAACACTGGGCTTGTTTAAGAACTACACTCACAAACATGGATGGTTTGCCAGCCAGCCCAATACTTTCCTAAGGTTTCAGTTCAAGATAAAACACTGTGGGATGTAAATCTGCAAGATCTTTCTGCCAGTACTACTTGTGGTGACACCAATTTGTCATTTAATGCTCATTCACCTTCTCTTCAAAGTGGTTCTACTTGTTCTACCTGGAGACAGTCCAGGTAGATCCTCCAGAGAGCTTCAAAAAATAGAATGGTAAGTCTAAAGCCAAGGCTACAGACGAGCTCCTAAACACTGTGCCAAACCTGTCTTCCACCCGCAACTCTTCTCTCAGATGTGTTAGTACAAAACTAACTTTTGGGACAGTTTTTATTGCTTTTGCCTACAGCCACAGACAATATTATACCAGCTTGCAACTTCAGTAAAATACGGAAAAAAGCCCCGAGTAAATCCAGTCCTCATATTAAGAATTGAGTAGATTGTTCAAATTCATTCTACATAGTGAATATTAACCTGTTAGCAAAGCCAAGCTGCCACAATGATGTCAAAGGTTGATATTTTGCATATGTGTACAGGAGCACTCACTACCTCTGAAACAGATACTAAAAACTGACATAGTCCAATGTTTTCAACTCTTCCATGGCTCCATGAAAATTTTTCCAGTTAAAGGGTAAATTGTTGTGGTTCTCAAATCTGTAGAGTGACTTTAAGTGGCTGGGACTTAGGTAGTTTCTTCATGTGTTCTGGTAAAGAGGGATCTTAGGAGAAATTTGAATCAGGAAAAATGGTTTCTTACCTACATTGCTGAAGAAATTCCCCAATACTAGAGCAAACAACTTCTCTCCCAGATGAGATCATGGGAAGATCCCCCACGTATCACCAGGATCAGAAACACCAATTTCAAGATATGCATGGTACATTAAAAATTATCAACTTCTGAATACTTAGAAAGAAAATAATTAAAACCTACAGTCTAAGCCATTATCCGCTTTTAATAAAGTAGGGGGAAAAAAGATTTTTACTTTTAAGCACATCTGAAATATCATCTGTTTTTGCATATGCATGAATTTATGAAAAAGAGATAGAAACAGATTTAAATCTTTTACATAGCAATGACAATAAAGATTATGTAGAAATCTAATCTCTTTGAAAAAAATTGTTTAATTATGTTCAAACTGCTATTAAAATTTATTCTAATTCAATCCTTCACACAGTGAAGCTGTAAATTCCATTCCATCTCATGTTAAATATTAGTGCTAACTATGAAATGAAAAGCAAGAAAAAAAGATGAATTTATATTTAAAAAAAACCACAGATGTACCAAATAGTATCCACAGGAAAAGTATGGAGATGAGTATATCAGATAAATGCATTTTCTTCTGTTTTGAGCAAAGACTGTCTTGAAACTCAGTAGAACTCAAGCAACGTATCTGGGTTCAATTTCTGGCTCTCCCAGAGACATCCTGTGTGAGCTGAGAACAGTCAGACTCCATCTCTGCCTCTTTCCCCAATGTAAAATGGAGACTACACTTCCTTTCTCAGACTGCCTGTGTTGTCTGGTTAGAAAGCAATTTTTTTTCAGGATGGGAAGCACAGAGACAGAGGTAACAGGAACTCTCAAGCAGCACTGAAATACATATAAATACAGTCAAGAAATACATCCCTGTAGAGCAAGGCTAAATCTGTAACCTGTGGCTATTCAGGTTTGTTTCTTACTCTTTTTTTCTCTATTTCTTTTTTGCTTCTTTCTGTGGCTATTCTGGTTTCTTCTGAACACTTCTTTGCTCCAGTGAACAGAAGTGTCTATAGAATTATACAGCAAACTTTAAAGTTAAGAAAAAATCCTAAATTATATTAACTCTTCTAATTAACCCATAATAGACAGGAAAACCATCTCAATATGGCATCTTCAGACACTATTCTTCTTCAAAACAAGATTTGCTTCAAAACAGATGTGCCGAAGAATACATTAATTTTCCAACTGGGACCGAACTTAACAGAAATCAAAGAAGTGGCTAAAACACTCTGATTATGACAGTCAGGATGAGTAAGAGCTTTTTGTCACAAGA
>VYZQ01011427.1:5109-20083 GCA_013400655.1 Mystacornis crossleyi
AATTTCCAATCTAAACGAAACCCAACTTTTCCAAAACGCAGCCATGATGGAAAAACAAAAATCACAAAAAGAAGACAGCTTGTACAAAAGAAACCTGATTTTTCCAAAACGCAGCCGTGATGGAAAAACAAAAGCCCCAAGAAGAAAACTTACATCACTTTGGATCTGGTTCATGTTTCTGTACAGCTCCAAACTCATTGCATCTGGCAGCAGCATGTACTGGTGGATCAGGCGTTTGTAGTTGGTGTTGGTCACACGGTCCTGGGCCTCCTTGGCTGCCACCACGCTGAGGGCATCAGAAGGTGTCTGGTAATTAGTCTTGCTCTTCTCATAGGCCTTCTTGTACTCCCTGTCCGACTGCATCTTGGCCACTTGCATGGAGTGGACAAGTTTGGGATCATCCTGGAGGCTGCGGAAGCCGACGAGTTTCCCCTTGTCCTGTTCATACCCTAATTTGTATTTATACTGCAAGAGAACAGAAGCAGAGCCTTTAACTCATTTAGATTGGAAATTAAGGAAGGAATTCCTGGCTGGGAGGGTGGGGAGGGGCTGGCACAAGGTGCCCAGAGAAGCTGTGGCTGCCCCTGGATCCCTGGCAGTGCCCAAGGCCAGGTTGGAGCGCCCTGGGATAGGGGAAGGTGTCCCTGCCCCTTCTTTCTCCCAAGAACTTACATCACTGGCAATATCCCTGGAAGCTTTGGCAGCTTTGACGGGAATAGCATCAGCCTTGAGATCATATCCTTTCTTCCTGGTTTCTTCAAACGAAGATCTGTACATTTTCTGTAAAATGAAAAATACCCCATCTTTTTAAAAAAGCAAAAAAATCTCGTATTTTCCACACGCGCAAATATTGGTGAAAAGTTACTTCTATAAAGGTATCAACTTAAAAAATAAAAAGAGATAAAAACGTCTATTTCTGCTCACATTGAAGATGTGCACAATTACAAGCAATCCTTTGTTTAGCATAGGCAGATTTAACAACTGGCCACCAAAACCTGTCTATAATGTCATTTTTTCCCAAAAGAACAGGTGCTACCTACAAACATTTTGAATCCTGTACAAAACTCTGTGCATGAGGAAATAAAATAATCAATAATAAAATAATAAATACAGTAACAAACATGAATAGTCCTCAAACTCTACTATTTTGTTAGCCACTGTTATATTTTAATGACCTGCATGGACACTTCACAACCTGACTATAAACATGGCTTTTTCTTGGCAATCTTGCATATTTAATTTTTGGGGAAGGAAGCAGGGAAAAGGCAAATTAATAGGTTTTGTGAAATTACTACAGGTTAGCAAGGTGAGACTTTTGCATGCTCTCATCTCACTTCTTCCTAATCAAAAAACAAGAGCAAGGTCCCAGCCTTACAAACAATACTCACTTCACTTAAATTGAGTGCATTTGCTTTTGCTAAAGCAATCTGTGGAATATCTGGAGTGATGTGAACTTTCTTTTTGTCTTCTTCCCAGGCTTGTTTGTACTTGTGCTGGAAGAATTTAAAAAATACAGCTCTCAACATCTCTCATTATTAAATAAAACAAATTTAAAAGCCTATTTCCTACTTGAAATCCAAACTGCCTTGACAATGATGTGTTACTACCACGGGAGGCATATTTATCTTTTTATTTTAGCACTTAAAGCACATCAGCTACAAAATAAAATCATGTTTTCTAAAGCTCTGCATACAATAGGATTGACTACTAAATCAGATGTAGATTGTTTCCTACTTCTACAACCTTAAATGAATTTTGAAGAGCACTTTCTTACCTCATCCATGATTTTGGCATTATTTAAAGCCAAGACCATGTTCATGGAATCCATAGGAACAGAGTACTTCAACTTGTCGGGATGCTGGCGATATTTCTTCTCACTAACAATTTCCATGGCTTTTTTGTTCTTCTCAGCTTCCAGGGAGCCCAGTGGGAGCCACCCAACACCCTTCATGGTTTCATCATACTCTGCTTTGTACTGATTCTGGAGGCAGAAAGTAGATAAAATATGAAGCATAAAATAGTTGATAAATTTGGAAGTACAAGATAAAATGTATTAAGGAAAAATGAAGCTTTTCCTGTCTTGGTCCGCACATAACTATTGCTCCTGAAGAGCCTGATGGGACATGTAAGGAGTAAATACCCATAAAATGACTTATTTCTAAGCTAAAATTCTTTAATTTAATATTTCATAGTCTAGGAGAAACAAAATGGCTGTAACTGCTGCAAAACTTGTTTAATATACCCCATTTTAGTATATACCTGACCTAATTTCACTAAGTAAATAATACTATTTCTCTTACAGTGTTTTTTCATTAACTGAGCAGCTTTGGATTCACAGTGCAAAGGCTGCAGAACCTCTTACTTACATCACTTTGTAACTGCATCATGTTTTTGGCCAATTCAATGCTCATAGCATCGGGCAGGACGTTGTAGGTGTGGATCAAGTTCTTGTAGTTTGCATTTGTAGCCACTTCCTGAGCTTTCTTGGCTGCCACCACGCTGACCATGTCAACCGGAGTGTGGAAATTAGTCTTGGCCTTCTCATAACCCTTTTTGTACTCCCTGTCAGACTGCATCTTGGCCACCTGCATGAAGTGCACCAGCTTGGGGTCGTCCTCCAGGCTGCGGAAGCCGATGTGCTTCCCTTTGCCCTTCTCGTAGGCCAGTTT
Source organism: Mystacornis crossleyi (assembly GCA_013400655.1). NCBI lineage: Eukaryota > Metazoa > Chordata > Aves > Passeriformes > Timaliidae > Mystacornis > Mystacornis crossleyi. The sequence continues at coordinate 7,779 of VYZQ01011427.1, forward strand.
GTATTTATACTGAGAGCAGGAAAGAGAAAGAACAGCAGAAACCTCAGTTTAAAACGTGCCATATTAAGCTCTGTTTTATCACTGCAAAAACAGCTCCCAGGAGCTCAGGTTTAGTCATTCAGTTTAAATAAAAGTCCCGGAGTGGTATCACCCAACCCAACTCACATCGCTCGCGATGTCTCTGGAGCTTTTGGCTGCTTTTATTGGAATTGCATCTGGCTGCAAGTCATAACCCTTCTTCTTGTCCTCCTCCCATCCAGCTTTGTAAAGTTTCTACGATCAAATGTGAAAGAGAACGGGTGTCAGGAAGGCAGAACTGTGAGGTTCAGTATTTTCAAACAAGGCATTAAAATGATTTCTGCTCTGCGCAGGAGGCCCTGAACGCCCACCACGAGCACAGCAACTCACATCACTCATTGTCATCTGGTTCACTTTGCACTGCAGAATTTCTGGGGTGTCTGGCATTACATGAATGGTGGTCTTCTCTTTGTTCCATTTATCTGTGTACAGCCTCTGCCAAGACAAAGGGATTTTTATCACTGAAAAGGTATTGAACTCATAAAATAAGAGTTTCCTTCTGTTCTGCTCATTTGCAATAAATAATATTTCGTAGAAATATTATCAGCACCAGAAATAACCTGCACAAATAGAGCTGCTGAGGAGCAACATTATCCTCCTCCTTTCTTTAGTATTGTGACAAATTTGTAAAGTATGTTTTGATAATAAGTAAATATTGAAGCAGGAAGTTTTCAGTCTGAGTTCTTCCCAGCTTTAATGGGAAGCATAATTTTTATTTTCACAGACATTCTTTCCATGGCAAACATGGCATAAGGATCAGTGGTGTCCTGGATAATGAGAGACAAGTGTAAAGAACTCCAGATTTAAGCAAACTTGTACAAAACTGACAGAATTCCAGGGTTTTTGCAGTTTACTGATTGTGAATACTTCCTACAGAAGAAAAGGTTACTAAAGCAGCATAAACCAGGAGAAGAACTCTTTAATCACATATACAAAATGGAAATCTTTGATCTTTAGAAACAGAAAATGAAGCTCCCTTAATTATGAGCAGTCCAAGGCTTCCATGATCTCTTCAGTCTTAACCAAGGAACCACTACAACCACTGGAAATTTTAATAATTTCAGGAGGCGCGCCCTTTGCCCCACAACTTTGCAAGTTAAAAACCCAAACTCTGGGTCAATCCAACAACTTCCCACCTTGTTCATGGTCTTGGCATTTTGCTTGGCCAGCACTTGTTCCATGGCATCCATGGGGATGGAGAACTTCAGCTGGTCGGGATGCTGGCGGTATTTCTTCTCACTGAGAATCTCTGTGGCTTTCTTGGCCTTTTCTACATCCAGTGACTGAATTGGTACCCAGCCAACTCCTCTTAACCAGTTATTGAAGTCAGATTTGTACAGGTTCTTTTCAAAAATAAACAAGAAAAACACAGTGAGGCAAGAAAAATGACAGTGTCTACGTGTATATGACAGGTAAGGCCTTAAAACTTCTCCTGGTCATTCAGCTTTGAGGGGAAAGTTAGATTTAACTAAAATTTAAGTATGATAGAGTCAGTACTTAGACCTAGTACATAACCTACAATCTCTGACAGGAGACATAAAATCACAGTAATTAAAATCTGACTACAAAAATACACCAATTAGTAAAGCATGCTCATTTGCTAGGAATAAGCCAAATATGGAGAGATACTAAAAAAGTTGTTACTTGCTAGATAAGTTTCCTAGAATTTAACAGCAACACATAATTCTCATAACGTTTGGAAAATAAATGTTTCCAGACCAGTCACTTACATCCCAATCTACTGTTAATTCAGTATAAAATATATTGGATTACACTAATGAATTTTTTAGCCTTAAAAAGTTAATGATGTCACACAGTCATAATGAGAACTAAAAATGGAGCTGATTATTAGTGACATACATCACTCTGAAGCTGCATCACATTTCTGGACAGCTCCAGGTTGACAGAATCGGGCAGGAGGGTGTAATGGTGAATTGGCTGCTTGTAGCCAGTGTTGGTCACCACCTCCTGGGCTTTCTTGGCTGCTGTCACGCTGAACATATCCAAAGGAGAGTGATATTTGGTCTTGGTGACTTCATAATCCTTCTTGTATTCCCGATCCGATTGGATTTTGGCCACGTTCATGTAGTGAACAAGTTTGGGATCGTCCTGCAGGCTCCGGAACCCAACCTGTTTGCCTTTGTCTTTCTCGTAGGATTCCTTGTACTTGTACTAGAGGCAAAGGGAGAACAGCCTTACCCACTTGGGAAAGGGAAAACACACTTTGGGTGGGTTTAAAACACGGAGTTTCAAAGTGTTAATGACTGCAGCTCATTCTGTCGCCTCATAAATGGTTTTTACGACAACACGGGATTATTTAAGTCAAAAAAAGAAGAGGATTATTGGATTTTTCAGCTTGTCTTGACAGCTGGTACATATCTCAACCCACATCTGTAGCTACAAGTCCTCCCTCACCAGTGTCACTGACACAGGCTTGGAACTCCGAGGGACATTCAGCTTTTTAATTAGGATTATAACAATAATAATAAATTACTGAACAGCCTCACCAAACAATTCAATACCCCAATATTCAATTGGGGATGTTTAAGGAGAAGAGTCACTTGTAACCTTTTGCTAAAGCATGAGTACGGGTCTTCAGCACAGGTAAATAATAATAAATAATGAAATGCAGGAGGGGTATGTGTTCCACGGGATGTAAATCCCACTTACATCACTTGCAATATTCCGAGAGGCTTTAGCAGCAAGAATTGGAATGGCATCTGGTTTCAGATCATAGCCTTTGGCAATGGTTTTCTTCCAGTCTGCTTTGTAGTTAGCCTTGGAGAGAAAGAAGAGTTTCCAGTGTCAGGAATAGCAATTCTACTAAAGAGTTTAAGCCCACGTTTTTATTACAGTTATAGGAATTAAAATATCCAGTTTAGTCTGTGTAATTTCAAGGAGAAAATGTTAACCTGTACACAAACTGCAGTTCTATTATAATAAATCAATCTACTGCAAAGACAATCATGCAATTTTTGTTTAGAACAACTCTATCAGTGGCATTTTTGCCCTTTCTTATGCAAAACCCTTTTTCATTTGACTGAACCCTCAGAAACTTTTTCCTGCTAGCTTCAGACTCAAGCTATGTGCTCTAAAGGGACTGGGGAAAGCAGCCTGGCTGNTTAACATCACAAAGGCAATGAAATTGATATTATCCATGGAGAGCTTCACGGTGTTGAAATTCAAAAGAGACTCACATCACTGATGTTATAGGCATTTACTCTAGCCTGGATGAACTGGGGCACATCAGGAGGGAGGTGGTACTTGTGAATAATTTCTTCCCCTTTGGATTTATACAATATCTGCAAAGAAAAATACAGAAAGACATTTAACAGCCGAATTTATAGACTGTGAAATGAAAAACTATATTAAAAAAAATCTGATTTCCAGGTGATTTTCGGCTGGAATAAAGTTGTAAATACACACATTCACCTACACAATTATTGCAGGAGTGCTCTTAAAGCTGGAGGATGAAGCAAAGGTGGGCACAGGGCAGAAACTGATAATGTCAGAGGGTTTCCAAAGTTCACTTACATCACTCAGCTGTTTGCTGTTGATCTCTGCTTGCTTCTGTACTGGAGAGTCAGTCACTGAAGTGAATTTGGTTTGATCAGGATGCTTTTTGTAGGTGTACTGAAAGAAGACAAAATTGTAGCAAATAGATAGAAAGTATTTTCCAAGTATAGATAAAGTAAATAAAATTATTAACAAATTAAGTACTTTTAAAGTATTCATTTAAAAATATGTTGACTTAAGCAGGTGAATGCCTGAGGTTCATTCTTCATTTTGGTACTACTGCTCTACTCTTATGGTTTTACTTGTTACAGAAAGGATTGTGCTATATCTGTTTTGATCACTAGATGTCACAAAAGGCCCTAAAACAGAGAGGAAGACGGTTTTTAAAAGTCACATATGGCAATGAGGCCAAACTCAAAATCATTGATGTTACCAGGGATCACTCAGGTAATTTTTCTGTGGTGAATCACTGCTGTCCTGTACTTACATCTTTACATTGCTCCAACTTCTTAATTGCTTCATACTCTTGAGTTATGGTCTGAGGGAAGTAGCACTTTGTCTTTTCCTCCTCATAATCTGCTTTGTAATTTTTCTAGGAACAAAAGGAGCATTTAGGAAGGAACCACAGCTGAGCTTTCTCTGAACTGCCGGAGCGATGGGGAAAACCGAACAATTGCCACACTTACATCACTTTTCATAGCTTCAACTTGCATGCAGTGGGTGTGAAGTGGGTCCTCAAAGCTGCCCAAGTAGTGCCCCAAAATATTCTTCTGGTACGCTTCTTTATATTTCACCTGCCAAAGTAACCACGAGTTGAGAAGCCAAAGTCATCAAGAGGGTCAGTACTGAATTATATAACCCAAAAGAAAATACCTACATCACTAAAGTTCTTCAGAGCAGCATCAGTCTGGAACTTGGGTGTCTCACAGTAATTCATTCTGTTTCCTTTGGACTGTTCATAGGCTTCTTTGTATAATTTCTGCAAATCAAATAATACCCGATCACGCAGGAGATTTCACCGCAAGTCACCCCCACCACGTTAAAGACGACAAGAGTAAAACTGTGAAACAGCTCCAAAGAAAAGCTTTCCCACAGGACTGAGAAGCAGATGGCACCATTTTCCCAGTGGTTTTCAAAAACAACTTTTTTTAGGTTTGTAAGGGAAGACAGAAAGGTCTGACTAATGGTTTTGAACTTCTGACACTGAGAAATAATCAGTCTCTTTCCACAGAGATAAAAACAGCAGAAGAGAGGGACTGAGAAGACCATTACAGAGAGTAACCAGAATATAATATAAAAATATGTAAAAGCACCACATATTTTATCATTATTAGCTGCAATTCCTTAGAACAGTAAGGGAAGAACAGTCCTCTTGTGATTCATTATCCACAAGGATCTAAATGAACTACCCACTAATTAGCCATCCACATGCCACTGCTGTTGCTACACTCATCTGTGGAGATATCATTCTTTACTTTAATTGTTCTGGCTGGTGCTATCTCATGACAAATATGGGTCTACAAAACTAAAAATACTCCAAAGGAGAAGCCTCGTGAAGAAATTATGGGTTTGGTTTCTGGTACATGACTGAAAATGATGTAGCTGCAATTTGATAATACTCACATCACTCAGAATATCTCCTGCAGCTTTTAATTGCTTCAGCAATGGGTTCTCTGTAGCAGGGAGCACATTATAATCTGCAATAGCTTTTTTCTTTTCATAGTCTGCTCTGTATTTGAACTTGAAAGAATAAAAATAAAAGAGAAGAGGTTTTAAAAATTAGTATTAAAAGCCAAATGCTCACTAACTTGTGATTGCAAATGCTCACTAACTTGTGATTGCCAATGCTCACTAACTTGTGCAATTGCCCCGAGAAGCTGTGGCTGCCCCTGGATCCCTGGAAGTGTCCAAGGCCAGGTTGGACAGGGCTTGGAGCACTCTGGAATAGTGGGAAGTGTCCCTGCCCATGGCAGGGGGTGGCACTGGGTGGTGTTTATGGTCCCTTCCCACCCAAAGCACTCTGTGATATGAATCTATTCTATGCTATAATCTTCAACTTTTCAGGAAAAATGCCCCCGTAATTTAACTTACGGTGGCAAAGGACCACGAAAGGTCTTGACAAAACAATTTCAGCACCAACTTGTGTGAGTTCAGAACTGCTGCCAAGCTGAGCAGGTGGCACACAGGGCTCTCACCTTGCTGACATTCTCTGAAGCTCGTTTATTGGCTTCATATTCTGGAGTTTCAGTCTGCATGAAGTAGATTTGGTCTTTTATGTTTTCAAAGTCTTCCTGGTATTTCCTCTGTTAGGATCAGAGACAGACAGAGAACAACACATCATCTAATTGTAAATTAGACATCTTCAGCATGGATTATTTAGGAAATAAGCAATGCCACAACTGCAGCATCAATATTTTCCAAATGAACATAAACAAGGATAAAGCTGCTGAAGATTTTCTGCAGGATTCACTCACCATACTTAGATTTTCTGCATTCATTTTTGCAACTGCCACGTCATAGCACGGAGTTTGACTCCACTTGCCTTTGATTTTGTTTTTATAGTCCTCATGGTAAACCACCTGTAAGGAAACAAAACAATAAAATTTAATCCCCAAGACACAGCTCCATTTTCACTTGAGAGATTCATTTTTCAAAGCTGTCTTTTTAAAGCTGCTTCATATTTTACACCTGCTTTATAACTATTTTAGCAGTTATTGTAAAAAACACCTTAAATATGATTTGGCCAAATGTCTTAGGTCACAATGTAAGATATAATAAAAAGTATGTATTCTTCTGTATTTAACCATCTGTTAAAACCAGGTGAGGCAGGGTTTTTATCTCTTTCAGGACACATCCCTGATAACTCCCTCTGGGGGGATATCTTCTGTGAACGGGCCACCCAGTCTCACTGCATGACTCCCCAAATTCCATCATCCCATTGGGAGACGCTCTGCCCAGGGGGAGGAACCAAGCATTCCTACCTGGATATAAGCTGAGGTTTGGAACAGCACAGGCAGCCCTTTCCTACTGGATTCCCAGAGGACAAGAGCTGCATAACCAGCACGGGACCTTCAGAGAAGGACCAGGCCCTTCTACAGGATCAGTGCTTCAACAGAACCACAGCTATCACTGCAGCAGGACTGCAGCCACCATTTAATCGGACTGCTGCCACCACCAGCCTGACCAGCAGGGCGTCAGGTTGTACCCTGTCAGTGTTTCTGTACTGTTGCATTTATTTTAGTTTTCCTATTCAATTGCAATTCTGGCTTGGGATCTCTCACTGCTTTGCTTTCAGGCTAGTACACCAAACCATTGCAGTGTTAAGTAATTTTGGTTAGTACCTTCCCTGGCCTTAAAAGGATAAATAAATAATCTCTAACACATTCTTTTAGTTCTGTTTTCTCACTGGTCACATAACACTGGGATATGGCCCATTAAGTCAGAATTTACTGGTACTGATGCTGGAATTGGTTATAAGCAAACCCTTTTAATNATGTCAGTGTTTCTGTACTGTTGCATTTATTTTAGTTTTCCTATTCAATTGCAATTCTGGCTTGGGATCTCTCACTGCTTTGCTTTCAGGCTAGTACACCAAACCATTGCAGTGTTAAGTAATTTTGGTTAGTACCTTCCCTGGCCTTAAAAGGATAAATAAATAATCTCTAACACATTCTTTTAGTTCTGTTTTCTCACTGGTCACATAACACTGGGATATGGCCCATTAAGTCAGAATTTACTGGTACTGTGCTGGAATTGGTTATAAGCAAACCCTTTTAATTACCTGGTATTTGTGATTTCTGTTATTTATTCAAGCTCACAGAAATCAAGTATCAATGTTTGAAGAGTCTGTCTAACAACAAAACACCTGAGTTCTGACTCAGTGTTCCAGGTGCACTTTCAACCACAGCTGCATTACTTACCATAAAAAATAAAACTCCTCCAATACTTTTTTAGCATTGCTAAAGAAGACATGTGCCAAGAATAGTCTATAAAAATTCTATATTTTATAGTTTTGGAGATACCTATACAGCTTATTATTTTATTTGTTTCAAAGAATTATGGTACTGATCTTTTCGTGTTAAAAATTTTTCTTGATGACAATTTAGCTTTTAAGCTATGGAAAAATAAGATTGAAGAAATTTTCTCTAAATTAATTATTTTACCTTCCAAAGTGGTTCAGTGCAATTTTCTTAGTGGTTTCTCCACCAGGAGTGAATACCGTAACTCCAGTCTTAAAGAGCAAATAATTTTTAATACGTAATAAAATAAATAAAATAAAATAATGCATAACAGTTAAATTCTGAATGGAGTCTAAATCCTATTTCTGCCTTACAAGATTATGCAACTTGGTCCCAATTTCTCCAGCAAAAGTTGGTCTTCCTGTGTGTTTCTTCTTTTGCTGTCCCTTTCCTTAGGTACCTTTTTTGCCTCTCTACCTGCAGGAGTGAGGTTTGGGCAGCGTATTCTACTCACATCACTCAGCTGCCGTGTCACCTTCTTGGCTTGTTCCACCTCAGGGGGGTCTGGCAGAGAGGTGAACTTAGCTTTCCTTTCATCGTGCCCCTTTTTGTAGACAATCTGAAAATAGGGGAGAAGGAAACATTTACTTCAGCACCACAGCTCTGAACTCTGCTACTGCCACGTTAACAAGGGTAGCTGTGCCCACAGCCCCTGCTGCAGGAACTCTCTCAGGCTGTGCATTACCAGGGAACTTCTGAACATCTGCAAAATTCACTGAAATCTTCAAGTGAGAGCTGCAATCCCCCGCTGAAGAGCTCTGTGTATCTAAATATCAGCAAATCCCAGTCTCACCAGCTCCTGACTTCTCTTATCCGTGCTTTAGAGGCACGTTCGCAGACCCACAGGAGTGAAGTGGGCTTAGAGACAACCCAGAGAGCTCCTGCATTTGGGGAGATACTCAAGGTCTTCTTTCTGGTTTAATAAATTAATTATTTCGTTCATTCCTAATCCAGCATCAAATTGCCAATGGATTTATGCTCTAATATGCTCTGCTTTGTACTCTAATATCAAGTACAGCTTTTTCTGTTAAATACCACTGCTATCAGAGCTATCAGTGCACACTTCCACATTTTTATTTTCTGTTTTATTACGAAGCTTTTATATTTAATCAAAGTCCCTGACATTTCCCAAGTTACACCACAGCCCAACAGCCTTTGTACAAATATCTGCTTTGATACTCACATCACTCAGAGTCTTCTGAGCCTGTGCCACCCTTCTGAGCTCGGGACTGTCATTGTAGGGATAGAACAGGGTTTTGTCTGCATCCCAGTCTTCAGTATAGAGTTTCTACAGGAAAAATGCCAGAATGCTCATTATTCATTAATTTCTGGCTTTGAAAGCTTCTTTCACTTTTGCTGCTTGGACCCGTGGTTATTTTTTCTTACCTTGCTGAACATTGCTGTGTTTTTTATTGCATTCACAAGCTCTGGAGCATCAGGGGGAAGCAGGTACTTGTCCTTATTCTCCTCCCAGTTCTGTTTATATAATACCTGGAAGGAAAGATCAGCAAGTTGGTCATTCTATCATTAAAAAAAAATATTTACTTTTGTGAATAAACTGCCTGCTTTACAGATTGTTTTTTTCAAAATGAAAATCTCGGACCAGTGACATCTGAAGACAGCAACTGGAAATAATTAAGATTATAAATACATTTGCCTTACCAACTTCTCTGCAATCCCTCCCTGTGCTTTTAAACTGTTGTATAAGTGTTGCTTTAGCACCCTGCACTCAAAACTTTGTTCTTATCAGTAACCTCAGGATCCACCAGTGTTGGGACAGTCAGAACTCACCTTGCTCACTTGCTGTGACACTTTCTTTGCATGTTCTATATCCTTGGCCTTTTCATCCACGTGGCAAATGGTTCTGGCAACTTCCCCAGCCATGCGGTATTTAACCTGCAGCAGTGCACAAAATTCATTTAATCTACAGCAAAACTGACTGGTTTGGTTTTTTATTTAAAAAAATAGAATATTGACATTTTCACCCTTCATATAAACACCAGAACCTGGATGAACCTAAAAATGAAGCCCATGGAAGCAAGAGGATTTTCTGACTTAACTGAGGGAGAAATGCAGCTTTGAGACAGCTTCAAGAGATGGGAATCCAAGTATATGATAATATACATATTTTATTTTTATATATATAGATATATATATAATGTATAATGAGGGATCCCCAGTGCAGCTCCACTTCCTAGGCCATTCCCATGTACACACTGGCTGCAGTGCCCAAACCATGCCACATTGCCACGGCAAACCAGCAGCTTAACTGGAATTTTCATTCCTTACCTAGTATTTAAAATCAAGGCTTAATTTGCTTCTTTACTTCCACTAAATATTGTTCTCCTCATGCAGTTGTTACCCACCTCGCTGAGCTGGTCCTGCACTTTCTTGATCCTTCGGATTTCTGGGGTATCAATTGTGGAAGCATATGGCTTTCCTTTTTCTTTTCGAAATTTTTCTTTGTACTTGTTCTGGAAGACCATAATGATAAAATAATTAAGACGTATCCTAGAGTTCTGGCAGAACTGTATTAGCAATTATTGCCGTATTTCTCTGGTTAGGACAGGAATTTGGGGCAGATTATTCAATAATGTAAATGAGAATCACTCAATTACATTTGCACTTATGCTTGTTTGAGCCAACTGAGTGTATTGCATCTGACACAACAGGAAAAAATCCATCTCTAACTTTAGCTTGATTTGGATCACCTCTAATTTATTATATTCTCTCCCCGAGCTTAGTATTGATAAATGGAGTTATTCGCAATACAACTACCAAACAATCCCTGTAAAACATTTTTAAAGCTGCTGTCCCTCAAGACACAAGAGCCATGGGGCTGCTTACCTCACTGAAGAGGTCCTTCATTTTATTGCTGTGTTCCAGGTAAGGTGTCAAAAACTTGGATGGGTCCACTTTTGTGCGGATCGTCTTCTTCCGGACAGGAGGGGCTGCATCCTCCCGGGAGGGCTGGGTGTGCTCAGCTGTGTAGGTGGTGCTGGTGGTGGTGGTGGTCTCAGGGCCTGAGTAGTCTGTGCTGATGGTCTCAGTGACCTCAGTGACCACCTGCGGATTAAAAAAAATTCCATAATCACAGTTTTATGGCTGTAAAAGTTCGTTAAGGGTGAGTGTTCACCGCCCTGAGCTGGATGCTCTGCTCTCATCCAGATCCTCGTGGAGACAGAAAAAACCAGGGACGCTTTTCCTACTGGGATTAACCATTCTACATCCTATACATCACTCACCTTAAAAAAAAACCCACAAGGAATGAACTCTCTGGCTGGTTCCCACCTCAAACTCGTGGAATTATTCTCCAGAGGGTCTGGGAGAGTGGGGCTCCAGCTGCCTCTGCTCTACATGCATTCACTTCCAATCAATTTAAATGGGTTTTATACTTGTTTATCGACATAGTCATGCTGCAAGCAGTAATTTTAATACTAAGAGTCTAATGAAAAACATCTAAAAATTATTATTGCGGCTAAAAAATGTGCTCCAAAATCACCCAAATAAGTGTCAGGTTTTATGTCAGATCAATTAGCTGTATAGAAAAATTGCCTTTAAAAAGGAATTCACGAAGGTCAGAGTTCTGAGAGTTATTCACATCAGTGAGACAGAGCTGAAAATGCACCTAGAATTAAACAATTAGTAACTTCTGTTTCTGCATAAGCCCATGCCATAAAGAATAGTTCGTGGTGACACAGCAGAGATTCGGATTATATCTGTTTTAGAAGTAGAATTTTAAAATACAGCAATCACTCCTTGGTGACCCAAATATTTGTCACCAGCGACACGATGAAAAATCTGCAAAACTGTAATTTTTCAGTGAAATCACACAAGGTGAAGGGAACAGAACTGATACATGTAAATTGATCTTAGATCACCACACAGCATGGACTTGCAGCAAAAATAAAATATTAAGCAGCAATTGTTCACTGGTATTTGTGTGTTTCACGTGGAAAATTAAAGCTCAGAATAAAAAAGGCCACTAATTTAGTGTTCCGTGTTAATTACATGCATTTATGTGCTACATGCAGCACGGCAGGGACCTTTACCTCTTGTGGCTCACCCTCCTCAATAACTGTCTCCTCAATGTAGTACTTTAAAAAAAAAGAGAAAAAGAAAATCATTGTTAGGCCAGATCAGCAAATTGCAGCTTCTGTGAAGCTGTTTTAAAACACTTCTAGAGAAACAGGACCGTAGTTCACAGGTGCTTAGGGAGTCATTTGGTAATTCTGAACATCCGTTCACGTTTTGCATCAATGATTGGGTTTTTGTCCCATACACTCCCCAACTAATCATCATCCAAATAATTAACGAAGGATTGTTATCTAATTTTATCCACAAGAGGGAAGACACTGATGACCACATTAAAAGAATCAGCACTTAAACCCCAGCATTTTCCTGGTTCTTTATTTGGTGACATTCATGACTGTTGTCCTCAGGGTTGTTCCTACCCACAGATCCTGCACGGACACCGATAATTTTTGGCTGCCAGTTAAAATTTACTGTTGATCACAACTCTGTGCCTGCTGATTTTCCACCCACTTTACAGCCCATTATCCCCCCACATCTCATAAATTTGGGGGTAAAACCCCAACGGGAGGTGTCCCTAAAGCAGCCCAGGTGCACAACCTTCACTGGTCTCCTCTTGTCCACAGCAGCTGTGAACTCATTATAAAATCATTATAAAAT
>VYZQ01011434.1:3062-33617 GCA_013400655.1 Mystacornis crossleyi
AGCAGATGTCACCATCATCCCTAAGCATTCCTGGCCATCTTCCTGGGCTCTAGATAATGTTACAGTCTCAGTTGCAGGTATTGGAGGTGCTTCGCCTACCCAACTAAGCCGTCACTTCATAACCATCACCGACGATAAGGAAGGGATGACTGCCACCGTGAAACCCTACGTGCTACACAACGCCCTTGTGGATCCTGGGAAGAGATGCCCTGGCACAATGGGGCTGTGTGTTACATGTTCCTTTTCAGTAGCAGTCATTGACACGAGCTTCGCCCGACCGTTAGTGAAACTCAAATGGCTAACCGAAGAGCCCACGTGGGTAGGTCAATGGCCGCTTCCTGCAGAGAAGCTCAAACATCTCCAAATGTTAGTACAGGAACAAGTGCAAGCTGGACACTTAGTTCCTTCTTTTAGTCCGTGGAACACTCCAGTGTTTACCATCCAAAAGAAATCCGGAAAGTGGAGACTCCTTCAAGATCTACGAGCCATCAATGCTGTAATGCAGGACATGGGAGCACTCCAGCCAGGCATTCCTACGCCTACTATGTTACCCGAAAACTGGAACATAGTAGTAATCGATTTAAAAGACTGCTTTTTTACAATTCCCTTACATCCTGAAGATTACGAAAAATTTGCTTTCACAGTGCCGTCTATCAATTGACAGGCCCCTGCGCGGCGCTATCAATTATGTAAAGTATAGGCTGACTTTCTACAGATGTCACGAATGATGATCATAAAATCCCAGTGAGCCACTTCTGTTTTGTCTCAGAGGAAGAGGGAAGTATTTTTTCACCTCACTCTTTCCTATGAAATACAGACTTGAACATTTTTTATTACTGTCAGTGTTGTAAACCAGTGCTGTTGCTTATCATAAAGGACATTAGTGTATTTGTTACTGTCATAGACAGACTTGTAAATTTTAGAGCAGCCAGATGACAGTGTGGCAGCAGGGCCTCTGTTGGCCGTAGCTGGGAGTGTAGCCTGCTCTACAGTTGGGTTGACTGGCTGTGTCTTTTATATTTTGTGAACATATGGCATAATGTTTGTGGCTGTGGCCATTCTTGTCCCTACCACCACTTCTTGTCTCTGTCTAAAACTTATGAATCCTGTTAAGTTCCTTCCATCCTACTATCTGCTGCCTCCCTTCCCTGTGGGTCATGCTTACTCTCTTACGAAGTTTTGTTGACTGAATGCAATCCTTTACATGCTCTGTTTTGCTGGAAGTTTTCCATTTGTCTTTCCAGCCTTTATGTAAAGCCAAGTGCCTTCCTTGCAGATGTGTTCTCTGGGACAGAGTAGTGGAGAGCTGGGGCAGAGGTCCTGAGACAGGTTTAGGTTTGCAGAACTCACTCTGTGGTCATAGTTCTCATATGGGGATAGGCAGGCCAAGAACCTGGTTGCCAAATGCTCTGTGTATGGGAGGATGGGCGATGGCTTCTGGGAGTAAACTGAGGGGCAGGCAGCATGTGCAGTTCTTGCAGAGGGTTGATGGCTCATCATAAGGCTGGAGCTAGCAGAAACTGAATAGGTTACTTTAGCCAAAAGCGTGGGCAGCAGGAAGGTGGGTGGCTTCTGTGGCAGCCTGAAAAGGAAAGGCGGGTGGATGGCAGCAGGACAGAGCTCTTCTTTGGAGGTTTGGAGAAGGAAAATACTGCATTGGCATGATACCATTCTGTTCCACAAGGGCTAATCAATGAGCTGTGCCTCTGTGTAGTCTTTAACGAGTCTTTGCTCACTGAGTGAAGGCAGCAGCCAACCTGGCATTAGCATGCATTCCTTCCATCTATGTGCTCTTCTCTGCCATCTCTGTCCTCTTTTCTCCCAAGTACTGCAGAGTTTCTGCTTCTCTGTCACATTTTTTCCTAGCAAGCCAGTAAAGCTTAGACCTGTGAGGTTTAATGAGGTGTGTTGCAACAGATCTCACAGGCATGTGAAAATGTCAGAAAGGGTGCTAGGGAGAAGTGAATCCGCATTATTGCCGTGCTTGCCTGAAAAGGATAGCAGGTAACTGCCACAGGGAGCAAGTGACTCTAAAACGCTGACACAGACAGTTTCTTACTTTATATTCATTGTGTGTTGACTGCCACAGTGCAAAAGGCAGTGTAATTGCATATAATCACTTCTCCTCAAATCCCAATGGCTTCACTTGTGAGTATTTAGTGTGGTCATGCCCCTAAGCAGCGAAGGCAAGCATGCTGTTTGAGACAAACATGCTACCGCAGGTGCTGCTGACATGGGGCTGAGTGTGCTGCTGGAAACAAGAAAGTTCCTGCTGTTCTAGCCCGAATGGAAAAGGTCTCTTGTGCCTTTGTAGAAGTTGTGCAGGAAACATAGATGTTGGGAATGCTTTTTTCCCCTCTGCTACTTTGCTGTCAGGTGACTGGACACATACCCTACTTCAATGCAACATGTACTGGAAACAGGATTAAATCAGCCATGTTTACATTCATGTGTAGGTATGGCCTTGAGACCCAGCCTCAGCTGTTCAGTGATTCTTCTTAGTATCATTGACATGCTGCTGAAAATGAGCTTTTCCAGATGATTGTCATATTTTGTGAGTGCTTGTTTCCTAGATTCTGCTAGGAGACATGTAAAATATTTTCATTTGCATTTAAAAATATGGCTGTTTTTATGGTTGACATGCCTGTCAGAAGACCCAAGAATATACCCACATATATCTAAATCCAGAAAGCTTTTGGATTCTTGCTCTATAAATTAGAACTTTGCTGGCTTTTATTTGAAGCTGAGTTTTACCAGTAAGCCATACCAACAAATGTGTCTTGGTGGGGTGAAGGTGTGGGGGATATTGTCACTTTTGAGAGCTTTTTGCTGTGTTGCTTATAGGGTAGAAACACTAAGCAGGAAATTAGACTGGGCTGCAGGTGTAATAAACCTGGCTGAGTGGCTTTGGTCATTATTTTTCATTAGTGAGCTAGGTGATAGAACACATGGTTTTTATGAAGTTTGCAGCAGACAGCAAACTTTTTATGAAGTTTGAAGCTGGGAAGAATGCAAGTATATTGAAGAACAGTATGGGGTTCCAAAATCGTTCTGACAACCTGGAAAAAATATACCAAGTAAAATAGAACTTCTTACTCCTGCAGAAAATACTCTGTTTTTCAAATGCAAGGTAGTTGAATAGGTGTTAGTTTGCAGAAGAGATCTGTGAGGTTTAATGTACCGTGGTTGCTGTTGGGGGGCAGTGGGTATCTCGTGCTGGGAAGCTGATATTTTGAGCTGTAAAGCATGCAGCTTATTCTATCCCACACAGAACTAGCAAGGCCTTATACTGGAGTGCTGTGTGTTGAGGTGGATCAGCTGGAAACAAATGACAACTATCAGCTGCTTTGAAAATGGGATATGGCATATGGAAAAATATTTACCATGCTGCGGTTATTTATTTTTGAGAAGGGAAAGATGATGGTTGTTCATGAAAGTCTCCAGTGTGTGGAACATCTGCTGTAAGTAGGAAGTAAAAGTGTTTGCTGTGTTATTGGGGTGTACCGCAAGATGTAGTGTGTTTAAATTGGAACGAGGGGGATTCATCTCAGACATGGTTGAAGCAGTGTCTGAACAGCGAAACAGAGACCGGGGAGTGTTGTGAAATCGCTATCATTGTTTAAGAACAGATGAGGTAAACATCTGACTGGAGCAATACGGGTATTATAGGTATAATGTACCTCTCTTGGGGAAAGAAAATATGACCACTTGACTTTTCTAGCTTTCTTTGTAAATTGTCATTATGTCCATGGGATTAACTGCCCAAACTTTCTGCTGAAACTTGATTCCATATATTAAGTATCTGCTTTCATGGAAGAAAATATTGTCTCATAACGGACAACATTAATCATTTGTACTTGTCTGTAATGACAAAATTCCCTGTAGAAATATGTATGGGGCTTTACGTAAGCATAAGACAGACCAAAAAAAGGGACACAAACTTCCAACTTCCTGAGGGTTTTTTTTTGTGAAAGACTGATGGCTCTCTTTTAGCTGCTCACCTCCATTTGGAGCACTTGCCTGCCCCTGTTTGTCTAATGACAAAGAGAAGCAGGAGGTGAATTAAAAAAAAAAAAAAAAATTGAAGTATACATGGGGTAGCCTTACAGAATTGTTGGGGAGACTCTTCTGCAGGCATATATATATATATGTATTTGTGTGCATGATAGCGCCTTGATAAGGAATCAGTTATCAACCAGCCAAAACAGAGATTGGTAACTCTGTAGGTATATATTAGTTGTTGATAGATGGGTGTAAGGTTTTTGAGAACCCAGCTGCAGACTGGACTATGGAATCATGAAATTTCCTATTTGTGCTTTAACTCTTTGAAGGACATATTCAGATACCATCATGACCTTAAAAAACTATTCAATAGATGGTTTTTATGTCTTTGAGATTTTTTACATTTTCATTCTTTGGGTGAAAAAATACATGCAGGAAAGTTAAATGGCATCAATTAGCACTGAAATATAGCTGAAATGAAGACTGGATAACCAAATGTTCATTAAGAGCCTGGGTTTGGGTTATCCCTGTGTAACAAGGGCCTTGACTTTAAAAAGAACAACTGTTTAAATCTTGAGTAATATAGAACACTTCAAAAAGTAGATCTATTTTTGCCTCTAATTTTTTTTTATGCTTTTTCTTTTCTTGAAAGGCAGTGCAGATTGAGACCATAATTATTATTAAGATGTAATTTCTCAAGTTTTTTACAGTTTTAGTATTAGCTTAAAGTCTGTCAACATGAAGCTTTATTAGTTAAGCTACTTTTATTGCTTTCTAATTTTTGTTTTAATTTTTTTGTTTTAATTTTTTTTTAATTTTTTTTTTTTTTAATTCTTACAGTATGTGAAATATGGTAGGGGATTATCCAAATCTGAAGTAGCTGCTCTGGGAGTTTTCCATAAAAAAACATTTGGCAAAGGGTGTGCTGTGCCATTGTATTGATTTTATATTAAATACTATTTTTGAGCTTTCACAGGCAGGTGCAAAAATGATGCTGCCTAGTTGAGGGCAATGGGAGACTGTTCGGTGGAATATGAGGAAGGCTGCTTTAACAGATTGATTTAGATGGCACCTCTTGCTGGTGTCATTTATAGTAATAGTTAGGTGATATTTACACAAAGGATAGGGAACTTCTCTCATTTTTTGGCAGGTACCTTCATTATTTTTATGTGTCTTCTGAGCTCTCAAAGTTGCAGGACCAGTCAGTATGAGTCCTGCTTTAATTAAAATGTGTCTGTTCTACACACAAGGAGGCTATCCTGGCTGTAGAGAGAGTTTAAGAACTACCTGTTGAAACTCACTGTGGAAGAATGGAAGTGAGTGAGGTTGCAGAGCGATTTTGCCGGATCTTGGCTGGTGGATGTTTATTGATTCCTTTTATCTGCAACGTTTTAGGATCAGTGGTTTTAGTTATGATGTTCATAATGATGTGACAACCAGTTGCTGGGTTAACTTACCACAGGTCTACGCAGCAGTTCAGTTACTTCTATTGTTTAATTAACATTGCTAATAAACACATTCTTTCGATCCATTCAGTTTTTTAATACAGACAATACCATAGAGCTATCAGCAGAATATGCAACTAATTTATAAAAAGTTATTAAAATGTATTTGAGTTTAATAGAGTGCTTTTTAGAACTATAATTTTAAAACGGGTCCCTTGCAGAATAGTAAGAGTTAGAACTCTAAATAGAATCTGGCACATTTTGCAAGACCACTTAGTCTTTTACTGTGTACTCCAGTGACACATTAAAAAAATGTGTTATTGTAAATTGCTTACTAGTGTCAGATTTATGGATATGCCTGTAAATGTCAGTGGTTTCATGATGTTGAAACTTACCAGGACTTAGGGCTGGAAGGGGTTGTCTAGTACGTCTTTCTGTCGTGTCATACCAAACAGTCATTCCCCTACCCAGGGAGTTCATAGTGCTGTGTGCTGGCATGTATTGAACACAGATAACCCAGGGACATGCAGGTTCTACCAAAGTCTACCCACTGCCCTCCAGTGACAAGGAATTTATTTCTGCGTGCCATGCTGAGCCCCTTGTGCAAACTGAGCTTTTGGGTGTGGGCAAATGCAGACACCTTCTATCATTCGCATCCACTTCCTCCCTTCCCCAGGGAAACCAACAGGACATCCCACGTTCTCCTCCTTATGTAATCTGACCAAGATGAAATATTCCTTGCAATTGCAAATTGGGCAATTACTGTGAGTTTGAGCATATGAACGAGACATACCAGACAGGGATCTAAGGAAAAGGATTGCTTTCACCGTCTGGTATTTCTTCCTTACCTGTGACCTATCTCAAATACTTGTGGGGAAAGTAGGGAAGTAGCCAAACAACCCTGAATAAACTGGTCAGTTAGATCAATATGAAGAACACTTTCTGGTGCTTTCAGGCAGATGGGCAAAGCATGAGGTTTGCTTTATACATGTTGTGTTTGTCAATCTGTTGACTGAGGCAGAGGTAACAAATGGGAAGATTTGTATTTCAGACTCTTTTTGTGTAGTTATAATATGCCCAGGCATGCTGTGTTGAAAGAATGCAAAAAGAGATTGTGCGTGTGTTTTTCACCCCATTTCTCTTGTGCTGTGTTTTGCGTCTTACTGATGCCAAGAAGCAGTATGGCACTCAACTGCTTCTGCATCATTCCTGCTAGAACTTCTTTATAAACTATAGTGCTAGGAGTGAAGCAGCTATGCTTGCTGGAAATCCACGAGTGTCTGAATTGATGTGCTAAACAGATTAGATGACAGAAATTCAGATTAAATGATCTTTTGTTTAAGGACTATGACAGAAAGGTGTAATTATTCTTTGAGAGTTGATTACTAACCCTTGAATACCTTTGGAAAACATTAGCCAAGAGGGCATGCAAGAACCAAAGGATGCATTGACTTAGTTAACTATCTTAGTGTAATTGTTGCTAAATGTTACAGAATAATAAAAGCCAGTGGCACCCGCACTGTTAATGGTATTATTCTGTTACCATTATTTAAGGGGAAAAAGCAAGAATAGTCAACATCTGCAGAAGAGAGAGGGCTTGAAAGCATACAATATTAGTAACTGTGCTATGGAAGTAACATCTTTCTGGTTTGTGTTTCAAGGAAATAAATATTTCTCTGTGCTTTTCTGGTTTTCCTGGGTTTTAACCAGGTGTCTGAGATTACCAAACCAGAGACCTCAGTAAAGATGTAAATTAATAATGTGAGCCATGTTTTCTTATATCTTACTTCTAAAATTTGCTTTTTGAACTCTTGAACTAGCTAAAAGGAGACCAGGGTTTGCATTTGTGGAGGAATACAATGCTTACAGTCCTTCAGTTCTGTTAGTGACTTTTTGTTTGGAATTCTTTCCAGAAGAGAAATTCCCTTTACAGAAGTTGTGTCAACATAGGCAACATCTGCCAGAATTTTCAGGTTAATCTACGTTTAGCTTTTGTAGTACAATAAGCCTTCTTTTTAGCTTCCACTTCCTTCCTCAACTCTGTGTTGGTGAGATGAATTCTGAGAAAGGCAAAATTAAGAGCAAACAGATGTTTTGATCAAACTTGAAGTCAGCTTTCACTTGCAAGGCTTCATCTAATTAAATTGCTGCAGTTTTTTTGCCCCTGGATGCATGAAGCAGATCCTGCTTATTCCTGCAAAAACTGTAAGACTGCAACAGTGAGAAAAATTTGATCTTGCACTCTGGATTCATCTCTGTTTTTCAGTAAATCATAATTTTCTAAAATTCTGTCTGGATCAGGCAAAATGTATAGAAGAAGAATTTTCAAAGTCAAGCTATAGCTCGATCTCAGTTTAGAATAATTTACCACTAAGGTAATGTGAGGTGCTTGCATGAGTCTACTCAGGAAAGATTTATCATGGTCACAAAAGAGCCCTTAGATGCAATTGTTTATGTTTAAGCGCCTGTACCTGACTGCCAGTCCCACTCAGCTTCCTTTTAGACAAGACAAGCTGCTACTCTTGTCTTCCTGCAGCTAAAATGCACTAAATGCCCAACTGCCGTGTTTCACAAAGTAGTGTTTAGTGACAGACTACTCCTTTGCACGTGGAGAAAAAGACAAACAAAAAAAAGCACCTTTGTTGTGGACTTCTGTTCACCTCATTATTAAAACTGGCCTTATGGAAGTAGCGTGTGAAACTTGTATTGCAGTTTTGATGGAAGCACACTTTTGCCTCCAGAGCCAGTCCTTTTGCTGTTTTGTTTACAGAAATAAGGTGCCATCCTGATTCACTGGAGTTGTCTGTCCTCCTTGAGATGTTAATGCTGTCTCCTACTCTTTGTGCCTTCAATGAAAATTTAACAGTTTTACAGAACAACAGATAGTACTTTGGTGTTACATCTGCAGGTGCTTACATAGCTAACAGAATGAAGCATGAAACTAAAGTATTTGTTAGTATGCACAAAGTTAAGCCCTTTGAACATCATTTAAGGCTTAACTAAAACTGTACATACCTGATGTGCACACAGTCACAGTTTACCTGTCAAAATTTTATATCTCCATCAGAAACAGAACTTTTCAGCAACTGAAGAAGTATTATGTACAAAACATACTTTTATCATAGGATTTTTAAGAGAACAGATCTTGGTTTGAGAGATGCTAAGGAATGGGAATAGGGAGCTGCCTGTTCTTGGCAGCTAGGGAAGGGCGAGGAACCTGTGGCTGTACCATCCTACACTCTGTTACTCTCATGTTGAATTTTTGTTCTGAAAAAGTTGTCTCCAGCCTCAATAATGAAAAAACCTGTAGGCACGGGCAGCTTCACCAGATAGTTTCAGTGTCAGTTGTTTGACTGTTAGACAGTTGATTCTTCTACTGTATTTTTCAATTTGAGAATATCTTCAAAAATTGATGGTTTGCTTGTGTTCTGAGTAAAATTTGAAAAATCTGTCCCAAAGTGCTGTTCAGAGTTGGGCATCCAGCTGATCTTTGCGCCTTTGCAAATCTGTGCACTCACCCATTGTGGTTAGTGAGCCTGAATTTAACTCCTTAGATTTCATTCTTTCTCTTTCTTTTGGGAGGTAGGAGAATATAGAATTTCCTTACAGGGGTTGCTTACAGGATGCTTGCTGGGACCTCAAGTTAATATTTAGAATCTAGGTGTTTGTTACATTTTAAAAATTCAAATGCATAGTTCTCTGTACACAATCTGTAGTTTCAATGTCTTTAAATGAAGGCTCCAGGTAATATATAACAAAAATTTAAAATACCTTTCAGTAGAAATATGTAGGAGACGTAAGAGACTTAATTGAGAATTTAATTATTCTTTTTTACTGTGTGGTTGAAAGAGCAATCAAGTTCACCAAATCCAGTTCAGTAGTTTCCATAACTAGAAGATTTCCCTCTGTGTCTGAAACCTAGTATCTGTGAACTCACTAATTTCTTCCAAAATTAAGCCAAGGACCCCAAAAGCAGCAGCTTCATCTGGTCCTGTGTTTTGACTTGTCTATAGAAATTGTCCATGCACAGAGCAGGTCCAGAGCTCTGGCAAAAAATAAAATTATGTGGTTGACTTTATTATAGTGTGTACAGGAAAAGTAGGTGGGTGAGATAAAATATTCTCGCTCTTAAAGTACTAAAAATAAGTACTTGCACTTTGCTTTTCCTGGTCTTTTATAGATCACTGAACATTTGCTAGTTCTGATGGAACAATTCACAGTATTTATTTTTTAAAATTGTAATCTCAGAATGAGAGAGAGTGCATAAAAGAGGAATATAATTAAATTATACCCAAAATCGCACATAGCACTGATCTAAAACTGTCTATATAAAGTGTTGTGTAGTGGTTTACTTTTAAGTGACACTACCCTTAATGCTGAAATTAATACAGTTTTCTGTAATTCCTCTGTTTGGCTCTCACCCTTAATATAAACTATGGATGATTCCCCTTTAAAATTCAGGTGCAGATGTGACAGAACCGAATGGTGACTTCTCCTTTTGTATTAACCTTTGTGTTACAAGAATATATTTGTTCTCAAAAGCCTTGGCAATTAATTTTCTCCGTTAAAGGAGAAGAGCCTATTTTTCATTCAGCAGTTTGCTGTTCTATTACTGCAGAAACTGTCTGTTTACCACGGAAGGGGATAATGGGACTTAAAGAAGATGGCTCAATCCTGTTCGGCAGGATCGGGGGGGTGGCGGATGTTGGACATTTGCCGAGGGAAACTGTGTTAAGCATCGCGTCTGTTTTGCGCGGTGGGCTGGCGTAGCCAGAGGGACCACTCCATTCTCCGAGGTGCAATGTGTGTGTATGTGTGTGCGCGTGTGTGTGCGTGTGCCGGCGCAGTGGCTGCTGCTGCGGAATTCCGGGATGAATTACTTGATGTGCACAACTGAAGGTGCCGTTCGCTGCACTAAAGCGGCGCGGCGTACGCTGCCGCTAACCTGAGAGAGGCAGCCTGCGGCTCTTCCTGGTGGAAGGACCCCAACTTGCGGTCCTCCCCCCAACCCCAAGAGATCCTTAGTCCATTGCTTTATAGTGGTTCATTTGGCTCTCTGTCATCGCCAGAATGCTGCCCTTGAATGTGTGTCATGATTACAATAGAGTGTGGTAACACATAACAGCAATGAAAGCCCAGCGGGAGAGGCTACAAATTCCAGGGCTGACCTTGGAGTAAGTATTGTCTGTCTTTAATATTTTAATGGTTTCTGCATGATGCCGGCTTTTGTGCAGTCAGGAGCTTTTAACATACGTTTGTTCTGACAGCCTGGGAACACTGCAGCTCCAGGTTGAAGGAACACGTTTTCGAGGCTTTGCAGTTGGTTTCAGCAAATGTGTGAGCCTGGAGCCAGGATATTGCAGTGTGTTTGGAAAAAAAGCATTTCTGCATATTTAAACATACTGAATCTCAGTGCATGAAGGAAGCATTCTGTCAGCTTGTAGGGGAAGAATCTGTCAGTAGGCCGTGGTGTCTGTCTTTCTCTTCAGCTCTCTGTTGCTGATTGTTTATCCTGGTGCTGCCTTTTAGAAAGGCCTCTTTCTGTGCTGAATAATAGAGAGCACTGCAAGAAATTGAAGCGTTATAAAACTGCTACTTGTGAAAATTCATCAGGAGCAACGCATATTTTACATACGTAACTGCACTAATGACCTGTATTGACATTCTGGAGGATTCCTGATAGTCTCTGCAGTAAGTATGTTTACCTAATTTAGCAGCGTGTTTACTTGTACTTGCTTAAAACTGATTAACTAATTTGTGTGCTTTCAGCTTTTTAAAGAGTAGCTAAATGAAAATGTGTAATTTTAATGTATAGTGATAGTAAGCATAGTCTTTTATTCATAAATGCAAGCATGTTTATCCAAGATACGTTAGTCAAAGCCAAATATTTATTTCTATACATACATACATGCATACCTGTAGTCAACACTGACATGTCAGTTATGTATGTATGCATGTTACAGCCACCATGAGAGTTTACTAATTTTATCTAGGTAAATAGATACAGTTACGTCAGATCCTTTAGTATTCCCCGGGACTGCCCCATTCTTTCTGGATTAAAAAAACCCCAAGAAACGCCTGAATGCTGCAGATGCCTGCAGTAAAGTTATTTAGCTATGAAAGATACTATCTCTGCATTTGCCATGTGTTAAAGAGAAGTCTGCAGGTTAAGTGTGCAGTGTAGCAAATAATTTATTCTAATAATCATATGAAGGTGACAGAGCACTTTATTCCAAGGAATAAATGTAGATGTCATACTGATTCCCCAGAACTACATTTGTGAGATGTCTCAGAAATTCTGCATTTCAGTCAGGCATCTTCTGGTAAGAGCAATTTGTGTTAGCTGTGGGGAGGCTAAGCTCTAGATACTTTTCTGACAATAACCAGCATTACTAATTTCTCATGAGTTCTGAAAGAGGGGTCTTATAGAGATCTCATTAAAATGGTTTCATGAATGATTGATAATTATACTTTTTTGAGATGTGGCAATTTAAATATTTTTAAATCAATCTTCACTGAATTATGTAATCATCATGTGAGAATAACATCACTGGCTGCAAAGAACGAAAAAGGATTCATGTTTTTCAACGTGTGTGTTTTTGTAATATGAGGTAATTGTTTACTTCCTCCTCCTTTGTCGCAGTAACCTGACAATATTACACTTGCTTTGCCATATATTCAAAATATTTAATACTTGTAAAATTGATAGTTATATTTCAAATTCAGTATTGGTCATTGTTTTTGCTAAAATGTTGTCTGGATGTATTTACTTTTTCCATTTATTAGAATTTCTTTTTCCATCACACTTGCTACTTTTTGAACTTGATTTACTTGCAGAGAAAAGAAAATACCATATTTTGGTTGCTGACACATAATGATTTCCATAGAGTCATTCTCTCATGATTTGCCAGGGTTGAGTCAATGCAGACTTAAGTCATGTCTCCCAAATTGTTAATTGCAGTCATTTAAAGAAGAGCATATCTGGGGGGGGGGAAAGATCCAATTTATTCCTCGCACCCCGAGTCTCATGAATTTTCTTTCAGTAAAGTTTAAATGTTGGGACTAGAATTATGTTGTCTCCCTGAGAAACAAGTACAGTCTGTCTCCTTTATATTCATTACTTGCAAAAAGCTCTTTGAAAGAATATTAAATCCAAAATAAAGCATTCCAAATTTAGTAAGTGTAAGAAGTAAGGCTGCCTGTGATGCACTGTTATAATTTGTTTTAACAGGTTTTTGTAGGTCTTAAAAAAGCAAAGCTGAAGAGCAAGTTCTATAGAAGAACTGGGTTGACACACCGGTATCATCGCTCAGTGGGAATTTTTAGATCCATAGTACTAGCACATCTGATATTGGATGCCCTCAGAGTCTGAGACTCTGATGTGTTACGGTAGTGAAAATGAGGAGGAATATGTGTAGCTACTAGCCAGTGCAGGACTTCCACTTGCTGTGTGTGAGCCATCCAGAAGAGGAAGGGCGATGTCCTTTGCCACAGGGTATCTCTAGGATTTGTTCACAGCAAAGTGAATTAGGGATCTCAGTCTGAGGTTTTAAGTTAATATATTCTTCTTACTCAATGCCAGAGCTGCTTTTTTCCTCTCCTTTTAACTATTCTGGCTTTAGTAGATTTCTTGTCCCCAGCTGTTACGCAGTCGCAGTTCCCTTGCTCTCTCTTTGCTTTAGCCGAGTACCTTTGGCCTGCTGGTGCCAGTTCTCTTCTCCCTCCCCCTGGACTACTTTGGATCAATTCCAGCTTCCCCTCGCTGCTTCTGATCCTGCTGGAGGCTGGTGGTGGTCTGCATCACCCGCCTCCACATCTTACCTTGCAGTGCCCCCAGGAACAGCAGTGCAAGCACTGACAGTGCAGCACGGGATTGGTTCCCAGCCTACAGTCAGTGGGGGCCGAACTAACATGTAGACAAAAGGGGAAGAGCTGGGGGCAAACTCGCAGCTCTGCTGCATTAGACCAACCTGCAGTGGAGATGAAAAGATAGTGCAGATAAAGCCTAGAAGTACAAAAGCACTTTTTACAAGTCCGTACTGTACTGATCATACAGAAACAATGATCCTTCCAGTGCGTGTTGTGGCGAGTCAGTGCAGTGCAACAGAGACTGCCCCAGTGGAACAGCAGAAATCTGTTTGTTCATCCACACCTTTTTCTGCAGGCCTGCATGGGCTGACTGGTATGAACCTGGGTTCAGTTTAGCCATTTTCAGAGTGATACATTGAGCCACTGGCTCTTGGAGGATCTTGTCAGCTCAAAGGTACTGTTGTGCTAGCACAGGTAGTCTGCAGCTGAAACCAAACTGGTTTGTACTCAGCTACTGGTGTTCCTCTCTGCACCTAATTCAGAAATTATGAAGGCACAGTCAGCAGCCAGAGGAATTTGCCCATACACAGTAGCCTTGTCAGAAATAGCCAGCAGGCCCATCTTTGTCTCAGTGTGCATGTCCCTGCCAAATTTTGTGCCCTCTCCAAGGCATCTCAAAAAGGAAAAAGTTGAAAAACTGTGCAATGTCGGAATTGTATTCCTAATCTGTTCTAGAAGCAGTAATACTCTCCTGCTGAAATGATCAGAAAAAACCTGAATCAGGTATCCACCTTGGAAGATTTTTAAGACGATATATTAAAATTTGGCGAAGTGTTTCCTAGTTGAAAATAGGGACTGGACCTAGCTGGGCTTAGCATATTGGCCATCTGCATCTCCACTGGGGACAGGACAGGAGCGCTAGCACTGGCTGGTTGCAGGGATCTGGCACAAAGCAGAACAAATCTTCATGAAGATAAGCTGAAAAAAGTTCCACATACACTTCTGCCTTCACTCAGTCTGCACAGAGTGGGTTTTTTGACAGATAGCTAAGCAAATTGCAGTGAGAGACACGGTATAGGCATGTTTTTTAAAAGAAGCTTTCTTGCGAGTTTTATGGGGAAATGTGCATATCATAACACATCATATAAAAGAGCATCTCTGAAATTTGGCAGCGGCCAGCTCTTTTATTGAGAAACCTTTTGAAAGGAGATACACTTGAGACAACTTCTTGAAGACACCTTTGAAGTCAAATGCCCAAGTAAGGGTTTTATGGATGAATTGTTTATATCCACGTTTGATTATCTAGAAGAAGAACTTGGCATTTGTGAAGAAACATTTCATAATGAAATTGCTGCTAACTGGAGCACTTCTAATTTTTAGTAAATTTTAGGCTCTCAAGCTGGAAGTTTTAATTAAAATTTTCATATTGCTGATGAAAGTTTATAATCAGTTTTAGTTTTCCTTTTGTTTTAATAAATCTTATTTGCATATTTAAAAACCT
Source organism: Mystacornis crossleyi (assembly GCA_013400655.1). Classification (NCBI taxonomy): domain Eukaryota; kingdom Metazoa; phylum Chordata; class Aves; order Passeriformes; family Timaliidae; genus Mystacornis; species Mystacornis crossleyi. The sequence continues at coordinate 17,820 of VYZQ01011434.1, forward strand.
TAACCCCCTCCCCCCCCAGGTTCTTTAAGAGGAAAAAAGCACCCCAGTTACATATTCCGTTTGGTTAGGTGTCTAAAACAAGTTACCATTTTTCACCACTCTTGGGACTTTGTACACAAGTATTGTTCCTGGAGGAAGTCTAATGCAGTCAAACATATGCATCAACACCAGTTCTCATATTTATTTTCATTTAAATCAGTTTCATCTTAAGTCAAAACCTGTGTGGCTACTGTGAATCACTTCATTCAGGAGGATGGTCATGTTTTAGTTTTAACCAAAACTTCTTTCATAACTCCTACACTAAAACATGCGACTCTTGCTAAGCCTTCTGTTCACTGGAGATGACATTATTTTAACTTTCAGTCTCACCCCAAGGAGCCTGAGCCCAACCCCAACAAGCCCCTGCAGTCCATGCAGTCCTCTGTTCGCTTTTCATTTTTGGAGGTAAGCAAGTAAACTTCCCTTGTTGATGTTTTCTTCTGCATCCAAAACCTAATGATCAAAACATATTGCAAAAGAAAAATTGAAAAAAAAAAAAAGTCTCTGCAATCCAAAATACATTTTACTTGACCAGCTGCTGTTTTGAAGGTAAGTATTTTATAGAAAAATACCTAGGATAAACTATATTTTGAGACCTAGTACAGAGACTTGAGGTATTGATGTGTGATTCTGTGTTGCTTTGACTGCTTAGGAGTGTATCTGAAGTTTTATAATTTGCTTTCTGTGATCATACTGCAGGTTGCATTCTGTTATATGAGGAGTTTAAGGTGAGTTCAGAAGTGAGGGTGATTCATGAAACGTGTTTATTTTTTGCTTAACTGAGGGCTAAGAGTGTGCTTAGTGAGTTGAGTGATTCAGAAGAACACAAAGTCATATAGAGTACATTGGTAGGACTATTTTTTTCCTCAGGACTAGGAGGATTTTAAGCCTTACTTCTATTTCAGTAATGTTCTAGATAAGCCCTAACAGCCACATAAAACACCCTTTTCACCCTCTTCTTTCTTCTACTCCCAAGTTCGTTCGTAAGAATTTTTTGGTACTTGCCAGAAAAGTAGTTATCTTCATGAGATCAGAAAATCATTAAGTGATAAAAAATACTTTGTAATCCTATTATGTAAAATTATAATAAATAATAATTGATGACTGTTTCTGATACAGAAGAACTTTTTTTCCTTCCTTATTTTCTTTTTAATGCAGAAAGTTAAATTGCTAGTCAAGGATACCATCAGTGTCAGTCACTGAGATTCTGTTCCATAGGGAAAGCAGTTTTTAAAATAAGTTATTAATAAGTTATCAGTGCTTCATGGATTGAAAAAAAAAGAAAACCAAACCACTTTTAAATTTGGTCAGAGGTTTCACTTGTTACTGTGGGAATAAGAGCTACCACCTTGGTAAATGACATAATAAAGTATATTTGTGCTTTTTTGGTACCACCTCTTGAACATAGTGTGGCAGAGGAGAGAGTTGCTTGGATGTGTTAATCTGCTTCAGTATACTTTAAAGTTAAAACCAAATTAATAGTTGAGAGCCGTTCTATCAAGGCTTCCCGTGATACTGAAAAATCAAACAATAACCTAAAGACTTGCTATGTGTTTCTGAAGAAATATTGTAGTTTTTCATATATTGTTTTGTTAGGGAAGAGATGATATGAGAATTCCTTGTTTGTGCAATTTTCAGTATGATTTAAATAAACACTTTTTTTTTCTCAGTGAAAAAACTTCTGTGATGTTTATTTAATAAATTATCAGCAAAACCAGTATATTCTGTGGAGTTTATCTTGTTGGTATAGAATTCTTGGTAAAATTAGCATTTTCTGATTGAGTCTTTATTTTATACAGCCAGAACAAATCACTTCTCTTTGTGGTGGAGGAAGTGCTCTTGTTCAGAATTTCAGTTTTGTGGAATCAAAAAGCTATATACAAATTTTATATTTTGTATGACCTGGATGACCTGCTTCTGCAGATGTGTGGATGTGCTGCTGTGCAAACTGTGCTATAGACACAGCCCTTGGTGTTTTTAGAGCTCAGACCTTGTTTACCCCTCTGGGGGGCAGAGACTCCCAACTGTGCCAAGTTTGAGCTTTTCATCCTATGATGGAGGGTGTTGGGAGCAGACTTTTCAGATGCTTTTTGGAGAAGTGGAATGGAAATTATTGATACTGCTTTATGTGAAGCCTCATCCCTTGATATGGTTGAAAAATGTCAAAGTTCATAGGGCTTTTTCCTAGGTTCCTGTGTCCTGAAATTTATGTAAGGCTCTGCCAGAATGGTTGCTTTTTTCCTGGCATGGAAATGTTTAGAGTTTGATTAAATCTGAAACAGAGTGCTGTATTTTTCTGTAGCTTAGAGGACTGCTGGTGTATTGAACATCAAATGTTTTAGTTATTAGTTACTGTTCAAGCTTGACCTAGCTTAGTGGAAATCAGAAATGTGTAGGGTTTTAGGATACATAAATAATTAGCATTTCCTGTTCCATTAGCTCAGAGTACTCCCGTATGTGGGAGGAGACGAATTACTTCAGTGGCTCTCCTTTTGGTTGTATTCAGAACTGTTAGCCTGGGAGCCTTACCAGAATGAACAGACAGGATTTTCCGTGGTATATCTCTCTCTCACTAACATGCTGGCTCATCTCCCTCACGGCCTTTGACTTGCACAGCTGCTCTTTAGGTGGTTGTTTTTGTTGAAGCTCTGCTTATAGCAGTTGTCACATACAGTAGTATTCTAAAGGGAAGCTTTTGCCAGCTAAATGATGAAGATCTTTTCAAAATAAACAGTAACATCCTGTGGATGGGAATACCTGCCCACGGGTACAGTGTCAAACTATCTGTACTTTACTTCTGAGAGAGGGAAAGGGATGAAGAGGTATTTCAAATCTCAGGAAGATAGGCATACATTTACAATTACATTTTTATCGTCTGTTTGAGTCACCTGAAAACTTCCAGCTGCTGTTGGGGGCAAAAGTATGTGCAATTTTAGTACTAAAAATTATAAGCAGCAGATTTGCAGGGAAAGAGAGAAGATGAAGATAATGTGAATAACTGAGCACAGCTACTGAGATATTTAGGATCCTCATGCTTCTAATGTAATTCTAGTGCTTTTTTTTGCTGTGGATAATTGGGACTCCTTTTTCACAGTAATGGGGAGTGGAGTGGGGAAAGTATTTGAAAAAGACTAGGAGGAAACACTAAGTGCTAGAAGTTGTAGTAGCTTCTAATAGAAGCAATAAAGAAAATGGAAATAGTAAATTAAAAATATATGGAACAGCATGCGTTTGAACTTGAAGAGTAGAGAATGGTGATTGTCAACAAAAAAATCTTTTTACTCAACCTTTTGCTTTACTGATGTCACTGATAATAGGCTGGGAAAAAAAAACAAGATCTCTAAGCCAGCTGATAGAAAGCTCTTAGTTTCTACAAAAAAGGAAAAGATTGTAGTAAATTTTCCAGAAAGCCTTTACTCAGGAGCATGAGGTTTGCACGAGTGTCTGGCACTGTACAGACACAAATGTTACTACCTGGCTAAGACAAGAACGGCTTGACAAGATTCATTCTGAAGCTTTGAAAAGAAAGCAGCACGTAAAAAAAGCCCGTGTAGTTTTTTTTTTTAACGGTTAAATTTTTTAATAGACTATTTCATGAGAAAAATCCAGTTCACCTCACCATATCTACAGCTGAGTTGGCAGGAACGCAAATGAGAATTATTATCTATACCTTTCAGTAATGTAATCTGCTCTTTTGGGAAGCTTCTGAGGATGCCACTGTAAACACTGCATTTTACATGAGGTCATGTTGTCAAATGATTGTGTATGTGTTACTAAGAGCATCAATTAGAAGTATAACTGGCATGGATTAAACCTCATCCTATGGCACTGAATTGAAGGAAGAGCAAATATCAGTGTCACTGATAGCTTAACCACTTGTTGGTATTTAGTATTAAGTTTTTATATCTGGAAATAGCCCAAAAATGTTGACACTTGCATTTTCTTTAACTGTAACCTGAATTTGTAATATGAATGTGTAACCATTACAAACAAAGGGAGAATGAGACTTTTAAATATAATTTTATACAAATAAAAACTTGAAATATTTAATTTTATATGAAACTTTATTTAAACTGTCTAAATTCATCTACCAAATTGTTGAATACAGAAATAAAAATCTAGTCAGTGTGCTCCTATTCTTCCACTTTCTCTGTCTGCATCCCCTTTTCTTCTCCATGACATTCTACATCCCAGAATCAGATAAAGACAGAAAGCTTAAAACAGCTACAACTAACAGTTGTTTCTAACAGCCTTATTGGTCTGTATTATGAAACCATCCATGAAATGGATGGCTTCTTTAGAAAAATAAACAGTAAAGTTTCTAGTGTTTTTTTTAATGTTGCTCTAAAAGTGAGCGTGTTTTAAGAGCTTTTAAATGTCTTCTAGCTCTGTATGATACTCTGTGGGCATGTGGGGCATATACACCCATGTGAAAGATGTGATGGACAGTAGGAATTTAGTTTGCTGTTTGGTTTTTACATTACAGAAGTCAATAGTTTGTTTTTAAACTTAGGGATATTCCTGTTTTGTGAGGAAAGTGGCGTGGACAGCGTTGGTGTGTTCTGCTGCCTGTGCGGGCTGGCCGGGCTGGGACACTTGGTGTGGCTATGGGGCTGCTGGGGCAGAACTGCCTCAGGGACTTGCCCACTGATGACTTGCAGACCGATGACCGAAGGCCCTGCCAGTCCTGTCCTTGACCCTGTTGCCACAACCATACTCCTGCCCTCTTCTTTGTTAGCTTCTGTGATTGTGTGGCTGCACCAAGCTGAATCTCTACCGTGAGTGAGAGCAGGCTCATCTTAGGAGTGAGGAGGGAGTGGGGGAGTGTTTTTCAGCATGGGGGGGATGCAGTGGCAGTGTGTACTTGGCACTCTGCTGCCTTTGGCAGCACTAGCTGCCCACTCAGACCTGAGCAACAGCCAAGGTGACAGCTGTTACACACACTGGTTAATGATTAAATCTGGTGCAAGTATACAGTCTAGGTAGTCAGGGAATACTGCAGAAAAAGAAGTACTAGTATTCACTCCCTTATGAAGAGGGACTTGTGCAGGACATCATGACATGGTTCTCTCAAGAACAAAATTGTCATAGAAGAGTTCGCTATTAAATTTGGACTCCTCTGGTTCCAAGAGTAGTTTTACTTCTATGTAATTTTACTATGGAACTGCTACTGCTTGGATTCATAAAGTTTTATAAAAGACACATGAGGAGTACACATCAGAGGATGCCTCCTTTCCCTTCTTTCCTCAGGCATAGGGCATAGCTGCCATACCCAGGCTTTCTCAAGCAGACATTTTTCTTTAAAATTTATTTCCACCTTTGCTTTCTGATACCAGTGCAGAATACATTGACCTTAAGGGTATACTGAATCTGTTGATTTGTTATCCTGAAAGGGGAAGGTCTTGGGAAGGGCTGATTTGGATGAGGTAAAGAATTACTTGGCTCCATTTCATTCTCAAATTTATCTTTAAAATGAAGAAAACCTGCTGTTTCATCTCTCAGGGTAATCTGATTAATATTCATGAACATCAGCCATGAAGCGCGAGTTCCTCAAGGTGAAATAAATTAATCTTTGGCTTTGTCCTCCAGAAGTAGTTTGTTCCCTCTGAAGTTATTTTTATGTGCTTGCTGTTCTCTTAACTCTTTTTAGGACTACTTACTTAACCTTACGAAACACTTTCCTCAGCTATTTCCCATACTCTCCCGTATTAAGACTGTGACAGGTCAAAGGGAGAGCTGTTTCTGTTGGAACTTGGAAATGGAAAATGAGAAACAATTTCATTGCATGTATAAGTCTTTTTGTGCTGTAGAAGTGAGTTTCGAGGATTGGTTAAGTAAAAGCAGCCCCTTACTCAGCAAGCGTGATCTCTTGTGCACTCAAGTGTGCTGTTCTAGCTGCAGCTTTTGAAATACTCTAAATAAAGCTTTCTGTTTTCTGAGCTCTCTAGAGTCACAGCAGAGGAGAAGATTTTTGCTTGTGAGTCATCAGTATTTTGAGTGCTAGTCTGGTACATGTGCATAAGCCTCTTAGTGCCTTAATGACGTTGCACCAGTGTAAATGAGGGTCCAGCTGAGAACTGCAGGGGCTGCACAGCTGTCATCGGTTGCATAGGGTCCACTGGAGGATCTTCACTACTGGTTTTCATTCAAGAGGCATATAGGGATGTGAATTTCTGATTCCATGTGGGATTTTTTGGGCTGGTGCTAAAGAAGGTGTGGTTTTACTTGCCCCACACTGATGAAGACTCAGTGAGGCTAAGGCTTTATTGGTATGATGATGTTTTGTAAAGCTTCTGGAGTATCAAACTTGGTTTTCTCATACTATAAAGATTAGGCTTTAAGTACATTTTTAAAAGCTCCCTGGACAAACTGAATTCTTCTACATGACTTAGTCTTATTCCACATAACTTTTCAATTTAAAGTGCCTTGTACTACTTGATATTGTTCTGCAGAAAGATTTAGGTATATATTTTTTAGATCAAATAAACTTCCCACTAACTTACAGGGACAGGTAACAGAATTCTAGAAAGCTTACCAGAAACAGAGATATTTGCTTTAATCCTGTGTTGGGTTTTTGTATGTTTTAGGGGAGTTTTGGTGTTGGTTGTTTTGTTTGTTGGTTTGGTGGGGTTTTTTTTGTTTGTTTGTTTGTTTGGGGTTTTTTTTTTTTTTTGGTTGGTTGGTTGGTTTTTTATCTTTTTTTTTTTCTTTTTAGTTCATATTTAAGGTGCAGCTTAAGAAATCAAGGAAGTTCTTCTTGCAGTTATTTTTTCTGGTAAACTGAAAGCTACAGACACAGAGCTCATCTGAATCATTTTAAATGCCAGTTTGTTGATCTCCTCTCCCTCAACTCTCATAAAAATCCTCCCAAAGTACTTGTGTGCTAGTTTTATTAAATCTTTTGGCCTTTCGGGTTGTATTTTGTGTTTACTGTTGAATGTTAAATTTTGAATTTAGTATGTTTGCCCTTCTAAGCATTTTGAGGAGGTAACATGAATTTGAATTTGAAAATTAGAGTAATTTTGGAATGGTGCTGTAACAGGGGAGTGCTGAATCTGAAGACAGTTTCTATTTTTTTACTCAAAATACTGTTTGAAAAAGTGTCTTTCTTATAGTTTTGAAGGCTGTGCAGCCATAGGAATGACCTGAATGGAGATTTTGTGAACTGCTTTACTACTTTCTAAAACAGAGAATTAAAATATTCTAGAATATTTCCTGCTGAGATATTCCCTCATAATAATGCTTACTTTTACCTTAATTTGATGTGCTGTTCAGATCACTTAGAAAAGTGTTCATTGGCTAATCTATGAATGTTTTTGCCATACAGATTTTAAAGACCAATGACATGATATTGCCCCATTTTGAAGTTAAACCTGACATTACTCTGTAGACTTTCCCCACATTTTTTAATTAAAAAGCCTTGAGTTGTTAATACTTACAAAGAATTTACCATACCTAAATCAGAAATTGTAGGAAAGGCTGGAGAATGACAGGGAGTTCTATTTGGGGCCACCCGGAGGCTAGGTGAGTTGAGTACTGCACACTGTGACATTAGGAAATCACTGCAATTCAAGGAGGTGGTTAAAATTTGAACAATTGATCCACATTTTATGTATGAAAATAACTCTTAGGATGGGTCTTGAAATGTACTGGAAAATGGACGGTCTGATCTCTTCCTATGCTGTCATACTGCAGAATTGTATGTACATGCTAGTGACCTGCTAGCAGCCATCATAAGTCACTGTGTGATTGTTCTGTTGACCTCTTCGCTTTGCCTGTCAGGTGCATATCTGTTAGTAATGACTGAAATGTGCTGAGCCTCAGCTGGCCTCAGCCTGGATGTACAATTCAGACTTTTGTAGTATGGCTTCATAATTGGCTTATTCTGATTTGATAGGGATGCATTTACTGCATCTTGAATTCAATGTCCACTTATGGACCAAAATGTGACTGTAGTCTGTTGCCAATCAGTTCTTGTAGATATGGAGAAACTAGGTTAACCTGCCAGTTGTCCTATAATTTTCTTTGAAAGTTTGATCTGATAGGGATGCCAGTGGTTCACTTCCAGGAGAAGAATTTCCTGAGGTAATTCTACTGCTGTTATCCCAAAATCACAAATTCTGCAGTCTTTTTTCAGCACAGTGACAATTTTCAGCTGGTCCTTGTGTGAGTTGCCAGAGAACAATCCTGCAGCTATATTATTGAGATGGAAATTCTCAACATTGCTCAGTGCCAACGCTGCAGCATTATGTTGCATCTGCATCATTTTATCACACCTTGATAAAAATAGATGCAGAACAGAAACCAGCACTGTGTGCATCAGCCTCCCTGCAACACACTACTCCAGCAGAGGAAATGCTTTGAGGATCTCGAAGATTTTAAGTGAGGAATGCAGAAGAAGGAGGTGTATTTTGGAAACACTGTCCTGCTGTCCCTGCAGTGGCCTTTTCTGAGGGTTTCATTATTTCTGCTCTACACAACACGACTTGTTTCCACTGCTGTGCTGTGCTGGCTGAATTGCTTTGCACTGAAAGTTGGTGATCCCTTAGGGTGTCTTGTTTTGGTAATAGCTTATTCTTCAGTACTATAGAAGCGACAGCCTCACAGCTGCAGAGTTCTGGAAACCTTTTAAAAATGAATGTTGTGGAAACAAAGTGGTAAATAGGAATGAAAAAGCATGAGACTGAGCCCCCCAGAAGTAGAAATCTTCTAAGTCCTTTTGTTTTTCAGAGATCTTGTTTCTACTCTTGCTTGCCACTAACCATTTCAGAAAGTACATGCATAGCTTCCTGGAGGCAATGCTTTGCAGGTGTAGAAAACTGAAGAGCATTGCTAAACTGCTGTATTTAAGACTTTATAGGTCTTTCCCTGACGCCTGTTGTGGCTAGTTTGTTGTCTTGATCCATGAGATGGATGAGTGGTTAGCACAGGGAAGGCCCATTCTCCTGATCCGAAGAGCTATTCAGCAAATAGTCTCATGGCTTGTAACAGGAGAGCAGTTCCCCTCGATGCTGCGGGGGAAGGACACCTCATGGCATGATTTGGGGAACAGACTGATCAGCTACCCCAGTGTCTCCATCCTCTGGTATGACATGAGATGCAACTGGGCTCTTGTAAGTGCGCAGAATCAATGTAGTGAGTGTAGTCCTGAGCATCTCTGAGCAAGTGTTTCCACCTACTGTTGGGACACCACTTTTCTTAGGAAGTATTGGAAGCTCCTCCTGGGCTAGAATATAGTGATAGGAAGCAGAAAGCGTTGAGGAACCTGATGTTGGAATGATCCCAACTTGAAGGTGTCCTTGTCTCCGTCTCCTGGTAACCCAGCTTTCAAACACACTAGTGTGTTTGTCAGTTTGTGGTAACCATTCCCTGTGGGGTGTGACAACAGTGTCAGTATTCATGTGATTCTTTACATCTTGGGTGTATGTTGTCTTTTCAGGCTTTGGTAAGCATGATGACTTGCTGAGCTTGTCTTAGAGCAGTCTGATGCTCAAATCCACAGGGCACTCTGTGGCAAACTGCCTGCTAACTTTACAGACTGTGAGAGGGAATGACCCAGGCCTGCAGAATTCTTTCCTAGCAGTAAGAATGCTGCTGTGATAGAGCAGAACCATGGCACACCCTCTGTTCATGCCAGGAGTGACGGAGGCAGCTTTTTCTGCTCTTCAGAAAGAGACCAGAAAGACTCTGGTTGGGTTGGAAAAGAGAAAGTGGTTTGCAGTAAGCAGCATGAGCACAGTAACACTTCAGCAGAGCAAAACCTATGGGAGCTTAGAGCTTCAGGGTTATCTAGCAAAACAGTATGTCTTGCAGCCAAAATGTGTACCTTGAAGGAGGAGAGAGGGGTTTGCTCCAAGAGAGGTTCTCAGATGGGAGATGGTATGATACTGCTTGGCTAGGAAGGCAGTTTTTCAAATTGATAGAAAAGTAAATGGTGACAGAAACAGGCCTAAACTTTATCGCAAGACTGTAAAAGACGTGTCTGTGGGACTGCAAAATGCAACCACAATACTGGAAGGAGTTCTTGTCATGTTTTAGAAGTTATAGAGTGGTTGCTGTAGTTTTGTTGGCAAGTACATAGGAACACATGCTATTTGAGTTTGGGAAGGCTGTTAATGCTATGTAACTTCCCCAGCTGATAAAACCTAGAAGTACTTCTAGAAGTTGGTGTAGTACCTGAGAAAAGTTGGTGTAGTACCATGAGAGAGTCATGGCAAGTGCTGGTGGCTCTCCACACACAGTCTGCCACTGCACTGATGAAATCTGCTCCTCTTGTGTGTATGTAGAGGTGTGCAAGTGTGGATGCTGAGGAACAGCAGCATAGAAAATAAACTGAGATAATCCACTGTCAACATTAAGCATGGTTATTACTAAATTTTGCAGAATTTAATTGTTGCATAATTTTTAAAAGAACCAAGCCCTCTACCAGAAAAAAGCAAAATACTGAGATAAGTGAGTATGGTGATTTAAAAGAAACAAACCATATACATTTACATGGTTCAGGCCTATTAAAATTCATGTTAAGCCATGTCCAGATGTAACTGGAGATGGTCAAGAGAGAGGCTGATTGCATGGTGGAGGGGTTTTGAGATAGGTTTGGGGGTTTTTTTACTGGTGGTATAGGAAGAGTGTCTATTTGCAGTGGTAAATGCTTATAAGTCTCTTTTGTATCGGAATATTGATATTTCCATAAACTTATATACTCTGCAGTTACATGAATGGAATAATAAGGTTGTCTGGTATCAGAGAAATTAGGACACTTGGTTTGAACTGTTATTTGAAAGCTGAACAGTTAACCACCTCATTGCTACTGTAAGAGTTCTTCAGGATGCTGGAGGCCTAAAACAGCTAATAGGGGTTGTGCTGATTCTCTGCTTCTTCTTTTACATAGTTTTGACAGTCTTGGTGACAATTCAGGTGCTGACTGTAGCTTCCTTGTTGGAGAGAGCTGATGTACACTCTCAGTTCTACAAAACTAAACCAAAATGTGTTTGCCTGTCTTAGGAAGTGGAGGGTGAAATTCTGTGACTTATCATGGTATCCTCCCTAACTCTTGTCATTCTACCTGAAGTGCGTATCAGAGAAATTTAAGATGGTTTCTTGACTCAGCTGAATCCCTTTCAAATTATACCTGTATGGTCTTTGCTTATAGGGAGGTAGGAATTGTAGAAATCATTCAGTACCTCTGAATCTGTAGAGTGGTCAGCCCGAAGAAGATCTCCCTATTACTCTCTACTTCTTTCTTCCCTCTTTTTTTTTTTTTTTTTTTTTTAAGTATCTGAACATTTGCTGCAGGTGTTTCTGTAATTATCTTCACAGCTCTCCCAAGAAGTAGAAATATCTTTGCTTTACAGGTAGAGAACTGAAGCATTCATAGAGTAAATAACTAGATGAAACCAGGTCTTAGACCCTAAGGCACCTCAGCCATGAGGTAATTTTTAGTATTTTGTCCTTAATATTGAGAATTTTCTGTCATGTTGTGATAAGCATAACTAACTAAAATAATCTTTACAAGTCTTGCAGTTCTAAATGCTTGCTTTTAATTTTGTTTCTGTAAAATTACCTTCTTTCTGTGTAGTTAGTCTACTGCTTCTAGTGGTCTGTTTGGCAGCCATATCATCTGCATGTCTGATAGTTAACTATTTAGTAAACCTCACAGACATAAGGGTATTTGCTGAGTGTAATTATGGTTGTTCAGAAATTCAGATTTAAACTGGAGTTGTGTGCTGAAGCATACCTATGATTGTTTATTACTTAGCCTTTTGAGGAGGAGAGCATTAAGGGTGACCTGTAAAGTGTTTTAAGGATGTTATCAACTTGCAGTGCTGTGTGCTCAGGTCACTGTTTGAAATACCAAGGGTAATGTTAATGGGCAGTCCACATAATATTCTAAAGATAATGTTTTCCCTTTAAACTTCCTGTGTACCTGAATTCCAATTTGCCAGCTTGCACTGCATGGGGTGTTCCATCTCACACCGTTCTGCTGACAACAGATCCATCACATGGATTTACTGAAGCATGAAGCCAGATGAATTCAGGGAAAGCTCAGGAAATGCAACTACTTGGGTATATATATATTGCAAAGCTCTGAATTCTTGGCACCTGATTTTTATTCACTGTCATTTAAATCATGATTTTAAAGAAAATTGTGTGTTTAAAATACGTGAAGTAAACAGAGTACTTGGCAGTTCTGAGGAGGAGCCTGTAATGTCCTTGCTCTGACAGAGACCTATAATGGGTCTGTAACTATAGACTTGTGCTGATTGGGTGATTAATTTAGGAAATTCAGTGTGTAAATATTAGAGCTGATGAAGTTTTTTGTCTCACTGAAGACAGCATTTATACTGAATAAGTGCTTTTCAGTTCATTATCTCAGGATCTATCTGTTTAGACTTTGATTCACAGATGTGAGAGCTTCACCATGCTGACTTCCATTAAACCTCCCCTGTACCCCAAGAGGCGTTTTAAGGATGAGGAAGGTTGCAAATCATGATGACATCTTTCCCAAACCTATCAGAACTAAAAGCTATCAAACAGAACTTGAGCTTGATTTCTTTCCTTAGTTCATTTGACTGAAAATAGAGAATGCCTGAAGTCTGTTACTCAAATCTATGAGTATGGCACTGGGATGTCCCGGGCCAGAGTTAAACATGAGAAAATGGTTCTGTAGGAGGGGTAGCATTCCTCTCAGAGGAGTATGTTGTTTGGGATTCTTCAAACCAGAATGCTGTGCTGGCAGGACAAAATGCTCCACTTAACTGCCTTTTGAAGATTGTGGGTTTTGGAAACTTTTAGAAAGTTATTAAAATGAAATAGACCCAGATAAACTTTCAAATGCTGAAATATTTTTTTTATGTATGTGTTCCAAACTCTATTTTATATAGCCTGTTTTCTGTAATGAAGAAAAGTCATGTATGAATATTTTCATCTTTAAAAGGTAGAGGAAGATTGTATGCTGTAAGTCTGTTTTATGCAGACTAGTAGATTTATGTTACTACAAAATGTTAAAAAATTAACCTTAACTTTCCAATATAAAAACCACAAAAAGCTTCTCTTAAAAAAAAGTTTTCTACAATTGAATTAATAAATTTTTCTTTTCTCAAAAAATACGGCCTAGTTGACTGAAGCTGTGATGTGGAATGGATGGCAATATCTAAGTATATAACTGTTTTAGAAGAATGATAGTATCCACAATTTCTTAAGAAATTTTTAAGGACTTGCACCTTGACCCTTAATAGTGCCATTTGCCACATAGGTTATGGCTGTTGATTTAAAAAGAAGCTTGATGAAATATGGCTGCATGTGTGACATCAGGAGAACGTCTAAGTTTGTACAATGGTCTAAACCAGTGCAGTGAAATAAGTCTTAAGTGATGATTGTTTCATATGAATGCTGGAACTGGAAAACTTCATTATGGCTTTTTACGTATCTGTTGGATAACATGGGTATCTTCACATTTATATCAGACATTTATATCAGTGGTACTGCAGCCACAAAAATGGTTAATTAATGATTTGAAAAAAATGATGTGATCCTCTTAGGATGCTGTTAAGTGCTGGTAAAAAGGTACTTGAAGAACAAACAAAGCAGGATAGAATAATACTTACACTTTTTAATACAGTATTCCTCTCCCCACACCCTGGCATTTGTGGTAATGAAGTCAAGGTCCAAGCATCATGGTATCTGGAAAATTATGACATTTTTGTTGGGTATTTTCTGACTCTCCCTGGACTTGCTTACCACATAAAGCAGCACTTCTGGAATGTAGTAATGCTGCTCTACTTGCCGAGATAAATGAAAATTCAGTGATAAAAATGGGAAGTGGTTCTTTTATACTTTCTCATTAGCTGGTTTGCTAAATTAGCTCAGAAGGAGAAGCTAATCTCTAGGCCAGAGTAAATAGGCAGCATAATTGTTAGTATGGTTGGCTCATTCCACTACAGACAGCAAAATGCTGGATTAAAAATAGTACTCCCTGATGTGAATTCTGATGCCTGATGCAGATGGATAGACAATATATTTAACTTCCAAATACATTGTGCATAATTTTAGAACCTTTCAGAAATGGGGGGAGATGCTGGGGCCATTGCTTTTCCTAAATGTGTTTTTATTAGATGAGCTATAATAAATTAGAGCAGTGGGAGATTTTTTTGTATTTTGCATGTTACTTCAAAACTTGTTAGAGTAATAGTGTTTATGTGTATTTATAAACCTAGCTATGAAAATTTAGACATTTGGCAGACATACATTGTACACCCACAAAATATTCTTTCGTACTGAGATTTCTTCAACTTACTTTTACACTGAACATCCCACAGTGAAAATCCTGTGCAGTCACTAGAAGGTAATAAACATCAACATCTACCACTAGGGGGAGCAAGATTTCAATTATTGTAATTAAGTGTAGTAATAATAATTAATTAGTACATCTTTGTTTGCTATTCTTACACTGTTTCCTCGTGAAAATCCATTCCTGCTGGGGAAACTCATACTGAATGTCCAAGGTTCTCAATAGACTTGACCAAGTGAAATAAATGAATTTTTTCAAGCTGCACACTCTAGTTCAAATTATAATATTTTTTCCTTGAACTCCTCATGACTTTTCCGCAGCTTTTGGGGGATGCCACAACTAGCTGCATTTTAGCCCGTCAGTGCTCTCCTTGCTCCCACGAGAGATTTTCCTGCTTGTAGAACTGAGGGACATTTATTCTTTTATCTATACATCACATAAAAAGCTCTTACTTAGCTATTTACCTTACCTAAATTGTTCGCCTGATACCTGCCTTCCAGATTCTGCAATATATATGTATATTATGACTGGGGGATATTTTTGTCCTTTGATATGACTTTATGGCTAGCAAGGCTATAATGCATGTTGTTCAAATAAAGCTGCATTATCCAGTGATAAATTATCTTGTTCCTGTGGTTACTTACCTCTTATGTCTTGTTTGCTAGAAAGGGTATAATATTTTTTTTCCAGCTCATTGATAAGAGTATTTACTTGTGTTAAATGAAAAACATAACCCTGTATGATCTACTAGAAATGTTTAATGTGCAGTTACTTTTTCAAACCTATAGGTGGGTTTTAATGTTTACCTTATGCATGAATTTTTCTGCTGTGATAGTGAACCTATTACAACACTCTTAGGAGATAGGTGGAATATTTTACAAGTGTCTTGCTGTATTGTCAGCTGAGATGGTTATTGACCAGACTCGAAATCTTTGAATTTGACTTGAAACACTTTTTGGGCAGATTGTTTCATGTGACACTAAGTAAGTTACCGTACCTTGACTCAGTACTAGCGGCAGCTAATATCTGGTTTGTCCTTTAAAAGGAGTATTATGGCATGACAGCTGAGTTCAGCTGCTGTAAAACTTCAGCTATTCCAAAACACTTTGAAAACAGCAACAATTGAATGAGCAGCTTCACCAGTTCCTTTGTTACTCATTGGATAACAATTATCTGACTAGAGACTGAACTGAGCCAAAACAAACTCCTCTCAAGGGATGTGTTAGCTCAGTTCTAATCTATCATTCTAAGAGGTTGATGAAATGAGAAGTATTTCTTTGTTGCTAAAAGATGTGATTTCATAATCTTCCTAGCCCATGAAAACAGAGAAGGTGCCTTAAGGCAATCTTTTTTCTTTCCTGGTTCAGAAATTTACTCATCTTTTTCAGTGTGAGACCTATGCTTTTAAGATTTTAGTAGTCTTAGTGTCTCTAAGGAACTCTACTTTGTTGGGGCTCCCCCCACTTCCC
>VYZQ01011446.1:0-35969 GCA_013400655.1 Mystacornis crossleyi
GGCCCGGCCCGGCCCGGCGGCCGAGGAGCGGCAGCGCTGGGGCGCAGCACGGCGGGGAGCCCGGCGCGGACAAGTGGAACCGGCCCTGCTCGGAAAGCACGGCAGGAACAGATAAAGAAACCTCTGTGCGCTGACAAGCCCAAACACCACAACCCTGCTAAACCCAGAAACACTACAAATTACTTGGTGGTAGGTAAAGGATAAGCAGAACTCGGCAAAAAATGCACACGAAAGAGAAGTAGAAGCGTATCATTATTCCTTTTTCCCCCCCCTAAATGCCTGAGACGACACCTTTTAGGTATTTAGGCCTTTGTTTTCCGCAGCTGTTGTTTTTTCGTGCCATTCACACCGAAGAACTCGCTCAGATTTTCAGGGATCTTGCACGTAGTCTCAGGTAACTTGTGCATTACTCTGTACAACTTAATATAAAATAAAGGCTCTAAACCAAATACTTTCTCAGAAATTAATTGGAACTTACTTATTTTCTAAAATTCAGTATTTTACTAAAAAGGTCAATTTTAACAAAATCGGAATTTCATGCTTATGAAAATTCATTCTCTTCTTAGCAGCAATCACATAAGCTGTCCCTTATTGTCTAGTTCATGGTTAAAACAGTGCAGTTTTTGCTTATTTTGATTTTTGTTTTGTCACAATTACATAGTTCTCTGGACACCAAATATTTTACCACAGAGAATGCACAAATTTCTAATACGACAAACACGCAGAAAAAAATAGAAATTGGACTATTTGAGATCAGTACATAAATACTACAAGAAAGGACATATGACTGTTTCTTTACAGGTCACCTTTAATGTAGGTGCATTTTATATATTCAGCAGTTTTTATTGCTGGTTAGATTGCAAAATGTATAATTTAATGCATAAAGTGCACTGTGGTCAAGCTAATGTTGCTGTTCAAACTCTGAAGGGATGTTGGTCTAAACCCCAATTGTCATCTTGGTTTCGACTAATAATTTACATTCATTTTGCTGCACCTCCCGTTTTCATGCTCCTGCTTACAGACCTAACACTTCTGTGACATAGGCTTCTGTACTTGCATTTCAGTTTCAAGAAATCATCACTGAAATGGAAAGGTGAAAATAAATGAAAGATCCATGAAAAAACAGGAACTTTTCTCAAAATTAGCAATTCTGCACAAGTTAACACAAAACTACTTTATTTTCTGTTTATTTATGTGAACAGCTACATATTAAAATAATATTATGTGTGCATGTCATCAGTCTTCAGGAAACTAGTTTATTATCAGGAAAAAAACCACAGAAGAACTTCATGAACATAAAGTGATAGATTCAAAATAAACAGATTGCACAGGAAATTGTTCCCATTGGTTTTTAGCATACTTCTCTGTCTAGCTATTCCAGTTTCAAAGAACTTATGGAATATTTTTATTTTGTAATATTTTTACAAGTTATTCTGCTTTTATTCAAACAGTATCATTTAATCAATCCAATATTTTTAATGACATTGCTTCTTACCTGTCTTTGGAGTGAAAGCAAATTTTCAAATTGTGCAGAAAGTTGCTTTCTAAAGTTTTTCTTTTTTTAATACCTTCAGTAATTAATTTCTTTCATCCAAATGCCACAATGTAGTTTTTCACTTCATTAAGTGTCCCTGTGTGCGATGCCCACGTTACTTGGTGCACCTCACGGAGCATCTCTGAAGAGAAGGAAGTTCACCTGGTGGGCTGGGAACGGTTAACGACGGTTCAGTTGTGAGCATGACCATCGTGGAGATATTTCTGAACTCCTTGCTGTCTCCTCAGCTTAGGTAACCAAGGTGGGGTTGCAGGAAACGTTTTCCTCAGATCCAGAGCCTGGAAGCCACTCATAGGTGTAGGTTGGCTGCATTCCCCTGCAAAGAGGACCAAGGCTCCTGTCCTCGCTGACTCTTTCAGCCCAGGGCAGAGGACACACACATGCTCAGATACAGCCGTTTCCAGGCTACTGCTCAAGCAAAGCTGAGCCATTTTTCTGCCCTTCCCTACGCTGCCAGGAAAAAGAGAGAAAAGGAGCACAGCTGGATTCTGGGCACATACTGAGGTGAAATCCCAGCCTGCAGTAGTCCTTTGTGCCCATATTCATACAAAAAGGGCACCTAAATGTGCAGCCCTGAAGAGAGGACAGGTAGGACACGGAAAGTTAACACAGGACCTTGCCAACTGAGCCGTGTTTGTGCAGGGAGGACTGAACAGCACATATATTTGACTTTGTGGAGTGACTAGCTTCTCCAGGGTCAGTGTGCAACTGAGGAGGGTGTTGAGGTCATACTTTTAGACTTAGGTACCTCAAATCTGCCTAAGTCAGGCTTAAGGTGCCTGAGTCCTTTATTGGATCTATCCTAAAGTGACCTGCTAAAGGTCACGTTGTGACTTAGCAGTCAAGCCAAATGAGGAGCCTTGATCATATTGGGCATGGATCTGTCCTGCCTATTATGCAATGTTTCACTTTTAAGCAATTTATTAAACCTAATCATCTTTGTCTTTGAATATGTCATCACATGTATTTCACTCCTCATTTCTCATTTTAAAAATTCCCAAAATTACCTGTATGCTGTATTTTCTAAGTTTCTTGCTGCTTTTCTGACTGCAGATTAGACCTCCTGTTCTACTGCTCTCTGTTTCTCCTTCCTGTTCTTACTGATTAATTCTTTGTGATCCATAACTGGCCTTTCAGGGTACTCCTACCCACCCAGCTGAATTACCACAGAATCTCACACCCCTTCTTATTTACTTTCTGTGTCAGTACAGCTCTGCTTGAAACGTCATGCTCATTGTTTAGATGGCATTAGAAATCAAGGTGAATATGTTCATGTGCAAAAGATTTACTTTTCTTATGTACATCTGTGTTTTCTGTTACCTTGCAACACTTATTAAGTTACTCCATTTCATAATTGCAGTGAAAATGTTGAGACACTGGTCCAAGGGCAGCAGCACGCTACATGCTGGATTCTCTTCTTGAGGCAGTAATAGATATTTTGCAGTTTAGTCCACCTTGATTTTGGAAAATGGGAAGGCAGGATTTAAAGCTGGGCTCCAATAAAGTGCCGCAGTTCTCACAGCATGCTGGTGATACAGTATAAATGGATAACATGGTAGAGATCAAGGATTTTTGTTCTAGATTTTAGTTTAACATCTGTTTGGTTCCTGCTTCCTGTTATGGTGGTGACTATATACCTCTAGTAGTTCTGGCCAAAGTTACTAAATACTTCTTTAAAAAACTGTATGTAGGTGATAAGAGTTGACTCGAGCATATGTGAGAATAGTGTGAGGAATGAGAAATGGCAGAGATTGAAAAGCCATTAATTGTATGCAGCTTATCTGCTTGAGAAATTGGTATGTGCTTTGAGTGAGATTGTTTATCCTGCAGTGTTCCTGGTTTTTCCCTTATAAATATATCACTTCTTAATTGCATCTCTTCATCTATTGTATTTCTGAAAAGTTAATGAAAAGAAGAACTTCTTCTCATTCTTGAGTCACCATATATTTACACTAGTTAATTTGTACTAAGAAGAGAAATTATTCCCTCAGTGGAACGGATGCTCGTGTTTTGATCTATTGAAATAGTATTTTCTCAGATCCTTCTGAATATTGTTTGTGAAAAGAGATACCAACAATAATTCTGAAGTCTGTTTTATGTTACAAACATTTCACTGCATGGGGTTTACCACAGATGTACTTCATTTGAAGAAGAATATAATTAACAGTTACTGTGGTACTTTGAGCACTTACCTGCCCAGGACAGATAACAAATCGAAAGTGAAGACAAAGCAAGTAAAAGACCAGCATCAGACTGCTCTGATGATGATTTAGTAGAAGTAGAGTGGTCCAAAGGGCAGTGGGAGACTCAAAAAAGCACTGGACATTGAAGATCACTTCACTCTTGCTTGACTTTCTTTGTCCAGATCTGGGGTTTTTTTCCAGAAAACATGTATGTGAAAAAGAGACATTTCTGACTCTTTGAGCTATCTGTTTCTAACCTCTGGCAATAATGCCTAACTTCTCTTATAATCAAAAGCTAAATGCACTGTCATTATGACAACATGTAATTCCCACATCCTTGCTTACAAAGGTGACCTTTGTTAAATAATTTCTTAACAAAATCCTCTAAAAGAACAGAGTATGGCTTCTAAACAGATGCAGTCAAACAAATGCACATCAGTTAAAATAATTTGGCTGCAATCTTCTGCCAACTCAGGCGGTCAGCTGCAATTACAACCAAGATTTGTTCACCTGCTTTACGTGAGGCAAGAGATCCAGTCCCTGGCTGCTGCAAAGTAATCCTCTTCATCAGGAGAGACTCAGGAGTCAGAGTCTTACTGGAGACACAGAACAGTCACATGGACCATTTGGAGCACTTGCCCCATCACTGTGAAACGGTGTATGAGACTCATTAAGAGGAAGCCCAGCCTCCACCAGGGGAAGCTTCTCCTGGGGTGAGATGCTGTTGGCTGCTATGGTTACTAATGTGACTTTCCATCTGCTTACTTGTTCATTCACCTGCTTTCTCATTCAAACACCACACATAAGTACCTCCAGAGATGCTTGTTGTTGGAATAGTGATAAACTTCATTAGTGGCAGCCATGCACAATCAAAGAGAAAGAAGATACAAATGATCAGCAAGTAAACAGAAGAAAGGAAAGTGCTGGAATCTATGTGTATTGTGAATACTATTCTGTCCTTGCTGCTGTGTGAACTTTGTGTTCTCTTCACTTTGGATTTGCATTAATGTTAGTCTTGCCTTATGTCTCTATTTTACACCTCAGTGCTTCGATCCGACAGAGAACTGCCCACAGTCAGTCTCCTGTGACTGTAGAGCTGAGTGCAGCATCAGGATTTAGATGAGCGAAGTATTGTGGTTTATTTTTGGTATCTTAAAGGGACAAGAACATTATTTTGCTATTTTATTTTTGGTGGCACTTCACAGGTCTTGTTCCCACCTTTACATTCATTTTTTTCACCTTTTACGTATTTCTGATCTAACTGTGTAATAGTCCTACACTAGGAAACTTTAAAATTCCAAACAAATTGCATGCCTTGAGGCTACTTTTTCCCCCCAAGTATCAAGAAAAAGGAGATAACTTTTTAAAAAATGTGTGAATATTCCTGTCATATTCCATGGTAATAGCCAGATGGACTAGTTAATATAACTAGTATTCATCATAACACACTTCCAGGTTAGGAAATACTTTTTGACAATACTTTGTAGCCATAAAAGCAAGCAGCTGGTCCTCTGAAAGGGTAGTAAATAATGAGGATATCTTTTCTGGCTACTTTAATGTCATCTGTAAAATTACTTTTGTTTTGATGTAGCGAAGCTGGAAGAAATCTTTTCGTGGTTTGCTCTTTCCCACCAAATAAAGCACTAAATATAGCAGTATCAGCACTCTGGGCTTCAAAAAAGCTGTGGTTCAGGTTCCTCAAGAATATCTGCTTTTTCTCCTGACTGTGTTCAATTTGTTTTATAACTCTTTATTTAGGAAGCATGAGTAACTACAAATCAATACATAAAGTACCAGAAATATTAAACACTACAAAAACGAACCTTTCACTTAGATAATAATGATGCAGTGATGCAGTCATCAGATTTTCCAGTTTTAAAGTTAGAGCTCTCTGGAGGACAAATTCCTAAGAAAGGGACATAGCACTGCAGTCTAGGGCATTCTGACTTGTCCCACTGCCCATGTACCTTTGCACTGTTCTCCCGTCCCTTCCTTCTTTGTTATTCTTGGAGGCTGTGTGCTCACGAGCCAGGAGTGGACACAGCAGTGGAGTGGTGGTGGCAGGAGAGTGTCCGAAAGAGGGTCCTTTCTTCACCCCTTCACGCCTCCTGATGACCCCTCACAGGCAGCAGGGATGGAAGTAGGTTGGCTACAGTCCATTATTTTTCCTGTTGGTGAATCCTAGGTGACAGTGACACAGACTGCACCTCTTTCATTTCCGTTGTCTGAAAAGCATCAGCAAAGTAATTTTTGGCCGTGTTTTTGGTGTTAATGGTCTATACATGGTTTTTTCATCTGCTTGTAGCAAGTATGAAAACTGCTTGTATGGTGACAGCTTATTCAATTGCGAAGTAGTTCTTTAAGATGCTGCTATGTTTTCCCTTACTGCAGCTGTGTCTGTCTCATCTCCTTGAGCACTGCAGAGGCTGGGCATGATGAGCATTTTGTGGACTGGGAAACCTGCTGTGAGGGAACATGGTGAGACTTAGCATTTTGTAGATGGATTCAATGAAGTGTGTGAGATTCCCGAAGCTTTCAACCATGACAACATTCAATTCCATCATGTCACTTGCTGTGAAATGTGTAATGGCTACAGCTATTGCCTTTTTTTTCCTGTAAGAATTTGCCTGTAATTTCAATAAAGTTTCTGTTACAAGTTTGTTCCAATTGACATTTGTATATTAAGAAAAATTGCTTTAGTTAAGTAGGCAATAATTCCAGGAAGAATGTTTCCTCCCGACAGAGATGTATTATCACAAACCTTTACATAGTTACAAAAGGGCTTATAAAGATATAAATTAGTTGCATAAAAGGGCAAAAATAAAAATTATATTAGCATTTTCATTGTCTTATCTTTCCTCTCCAGAACACAGCCTATTACCTTGTAAAATATCTCTATATTATATATAATTACAGAAGTTTCCTTCCTGTAATTCCATATTCTCCTTTAACATTCCATATTCTCCTTTAACATTTAAATCCTCTAGAGGGGAGCAGGAAGGGGAGACAGACTTCTATAGGGGGTGATATTCTCTGTGGACAGATGTATAAGTTGGCAAATCTAGTTCGGGTCCGCATAAATTTTATAAGCACGACAGAAGTTGTGTAGCTTGCTGAGAGTGTGGAGGTAGATTTGTGTGACTATGAAAGTAGCTGGCTCACAGAGACCGTGTGTGCTTCTGCTGTACTGAAAGTTTGGGTTTTTTCTGTGTCTTACTTTATGTCATGTAGTGGGCCTAAGGCTTGTGTGCTACATAGAAAAGGATTAATAAATGGTAGTGATGGCATCCATATTCATTGTCACGATAGTTCCCAAAACTGTCACTTCTGAAAGGAAGCCCACCTGACTTATAGCTGAGTAGGAAGGAAAGGCAATCAACATCTAGACAGGGTGAAAAGGCTGGTGAGGGAAAGATTTTATCAAGAGGCTGTAGTTTGCAAAGCAGCAGTCTTTGCTGAGATGTTAAGTGTGTGCAGACTAAGGTGGCTTGTTCTGAGGCAGCTCATGTTTCCGTGTAACCGGTCCTAAGCTCTGGTTAGGCAAACCAAAGCTCTTCCTGACCTTGTGTTCTAACCTGAGAAGCCTGTTTGCTGGAGTAGGCTGTCCCGGCAAGGGACATCAGTTACCACCCTCTCAACAGGTGAAAGTCTCTGCTGGACCCAGGCAGAAGCTGCTAACATGGAGTTTGATCTTCTAGTGTCCAGAAATGTGGGACAGAAAAAATATCCTTAGCTGGGAATTATTCCAGGGGAATTGATGTTTAATAGTAGTGAATTTAGAGAAGAGATGGGTAACACTACTAGAAACCATTTAAGAGGGATATATCAGTAGTAAGCTGAGTACTATGATTAAGTGCCACCAACACTATTTGGTACTCTCTAAATAGATGTGTCTACTATGGCAGTTCTGCAGCAGCCATTCAGTGTTGACTGATTTTAGGCAGTAAAGGCTGCTGTTGCTTTGGGTCATTTTGATGCTACAGCTTCTGCAAAGCTGGCTGGTGCTGGAAAGGAGGGACCAAACTGACAAGCGCATGGTTGGTATCATCTGCAACTAGTGCTTTTACATCCCCAGGTGAAAGCAGAGAATAAAAACTATCTTACTTTTTGAGTATGCCTCTTGCCTTTGCTTCCTAAAATAATTGTTTACTGGCAGTTTACTGCCTAAAGTTAGGCCGCCATTACAAATGATCTTCAGCGTTACTGCAGAAAGATGAATGTAGCTGAATTTTCCTATACATGGAGATGGAGCTGTGATTCGAAGTCACATAAAGTAGGAGTCCTGTCCTGAGTAGTACAGGCCTGCCCTGATGCATCTGAAGCGGGGAGTGCATGTGCCTGTGTGACACTTCTAGAACTAATCATCCTGACAGAATGAGTCCTGTAATGGATATTGATTTATAGCTGGATTAAAGTGGGAGGGTTTGTTCCTGTTTTCATAGTGCTGTTGAAATTGAGTTCTACAATTAGCAACTACTTTGCCTCCTCTATACTGAGAAGCACATGAGCAAAGAGGAATTTCAAATTTTTGCCTTAGTTTTCCATATTGCTTAGAGAGGGGAGTAAGTCAGTTTTTCCACTCTTCCCTGCTATGCCCTTCCTTCCCCTTTGGGAAAAGAAGGTGGCTCAGGTTAATCATCAAAGGCAGGATATTAAGGGAAGAACCCAGAAGAGGGATAAGTGATTTATGAAAGCTTCCATGCTTTAAGGTCATGAGTCAGGGATTCCTTCCTTGAAATACTTAGCCCTTAGGCTGCCTTCCCATCTTTGCTTGCTACTGTGTAGTCCCATTGACGTAGGTGGACTGGCACGTGGGCAACAGAGGAATTTGCTCCTAATGATCGTCACACTGAATCAATCTGAATGGCTTCTTGCATTTCTGTAGAGCTGCTTTGAGCTTGAGGGGTGGTGACAATGAAGACAGAAACAAAGTCTTATGAAAAAATTTGACCAATTCTTGGGCAACTGCTAGCCAGAAAGCAGAGAGATGAGGGGAAGGGAGTAGATAGAACAAAATTATGATGGCTATCTGGTAGCTCTTACCAGTTAATTCCTGGCATAGTTATTTATAAATGTGTGCACAGCCACATGCATCCAAATTCCTTTTTTCTGTTTAACAACATGATTACAGTGAGGCCCGTTAGTACTAGTCACCGTATACACACACACACATACACAGAGTAATACAAAATCATGGCACCTTTCTAATAGTGCATAACCCAGTGGCTGATGCATTACATATTTGTATATATGGCACATGTACGGAATGATGCAATGCATATACATATGAACTACACTATTTGTAGAGACGAACTTGCTGCTAAAAAAGAATTGGAATACAGAAGCTGAAACTGTATTACTACAGTGTATTACATATCACTTAAGTGTTACAGTTATGGGACATAAAAGCTAATTTTAGTCAAGAGGCAGCATATGTTGTCTGAGTTCCATGAGTAGACTGCTGCCAGTATGCTTTATGCAAGTGAGCCTAAAGAGAATTTGGATGGCCCCATTACAGCTCTGTAGTTTTTAGAAAAGCTCTTAATGGCACTGAAACCCTGGATAATAAAAGCATTTGTTAAGTCATAGACTTTCTATTCAGTCTCATACCCAGCGAGCAAAATAAGGCTGTGGGAATACTGTGTTACACTCAGAAAAATTTTAAAAGCAAACAAACAAAATTTTATCTCACGATTGTGCATCTGCTGGTATCAGGATATATTTAGCTGTGTTTATACAGAAAGTAAACAGGTAATTGGACTTCAGTGAGAATCAGTGAAGTACTCTGATGGGATTTTTTTTTTAAGAAACACTTTATTTTACACTGAAAGCATGGTTGGGCATTTTTACTGCATGAAATTGGAAACTGCTTGAAATATGAGTATTGACTTGGTTTATTCTTGTGTTCATCACATAAACAAAATGCTATAAAATAACTTTACTGAGTAATGTAAGAGAAGAACATTTAGTAATAAAACTATCATCATCTTCAAAGGCCTAAAGAACTACTGACGTGCTGCATATGCATGTAATGTTTTAGAAATGCCCTAGAAAGCCTTGTCTAGAAGCCTGGATGTTTATTTTATATTACTTGGCGGAAAAATAGGAAAGAACAGATGGTGAGATGACCCCCCCCACTTCCATTACACTCTCAAAGATGCTCTTATTACAAGTACACAAACATTATTATTTGAAATAGATACTACTTATTGCAGCTTTTACCTAAGAATTATTTTTGCTGAGAAGAACATAACTGTGCTTCCTTTTTTGCCCAGCAACTTTCCTCCTTTTGTGATATAATGATATGGTTCTGCATAATGTTCTGCACTGTACAGGGTTTCCAGGTGTTTCAGTCACTGCTGACATAACCTAACATGTCCCTTTTTTATGTAGCCTGTTATGTTTGTCAGGAAAAGGTGTTGACAATGAACTTTCCTCCATGACTGAGGTTAAAAAAGTGCTTTCTGATGAAATATCCTTTCCTTTTTCAATAAGCTTAGATGTTACTCTTCCTATGCTGATAGGCTGTCAAGGCTTTTATTAAAAGCTGGAAAATTTGGCATGTTTTCCCCTCAGACCTGAGTGGATTGATCATACATCTGCAGGCACACACGAGACAACTGATTTATCATGCTTGAGCTTTTGTGCCCTTGACTTTTATATCTTAAAAATCAAAGCAGCCTGGAACTGCACAGCACTTCATTGCGAACAGGAGGTGTATCCCTGCAGATTTCAGCTACCTAGCATTGGTTTAGTGGTAAGGGACAAATAGCTGTAAAGCAGAATAATAGTGCTCTTTTCACTTACATGTCATATTTAGAACCCTGAATGTGTGTTCTTTGTGATAGGTAGGTATCAACAATATCATAATTTGATGTCTGTCATACTCAGATTACTTTTGTTATGATCTGCTCCAGGGCAGGATTCAGCACCAACCTGACAAGGGTGAGGTAGGGGACTCCAGTTGTAGCAGCTGCAGAATATCCCAAATACCATGCTAATTACTTTTTAGCTTCTGTTCAACAAGTGAGCAAATTCTTAGACTGTCCTAAACTATGATGGTAAACTGAAATGCGAGGGCCAAGGGAAGTAGGGCAATCAGATATGTCAAAATGGCTTGATTTCTCTAAATCTGTCCAGTAAAAGTCATCTTTTGTATCAGCAAAATAATCTGGAATGTTAAGCAACAAGAAAGGAGACCCCAGAAATGCCTCAAAACAGCATTTTGGTCCTATTTGTGGAAAGGGATTATAAGCAAACATCTGTCTCCACAGTAGACAGAGAATGGAGTAACTTTCTAGCATGCTCTTATTTTGAGATCACAGCCCTTTGAAGCATTACAGAGCCAGGAATGCCAGCTCAATGAACCTTTGGGCCAGATTTACAGAATCACTTACCAAATGTAAATCTCTGATGGAAGGAAACAATAAGAAGGGCAGAACAGTTTTCTGGCATCTAGTAGGCACTTCAGTCCCTGGAGAAATCGTTCTTTGGGTAATACGATTTGCAGGACGCTGTCAAGATTGATTGTGCTAGAAAATCCGATACTAAAGTTGTGAAGATTCTCATGGGAAGGGAAGAGCCCAAAATGAATCTATACATTGTGAACAATAAAATGGGAAAGAGTCAGTTCTATAATATTCTAGGTATACTGATGGAATTTTATTAATCCTGCATGGTGTTGCCAGGGTAGAAAGATCACGGCTGGAAAGCGGCACAATGGAACAGGCCCTGGGGGTGCTGGTGACAGCAGCTGAACATGAGCTAGCAGTGCCCAGGTGGCCAAGAAGGCCAAGGGCATCCTGGCCTGGATCAGCAAGAGTGTGGCCATCAAGACCAGGGCAGTGATTGTCCTCCTGTACTCAGCACTGGTAAGGCCACACCTCAAATCCTGTGTACAGTTCTGGGCCCCTCACTACAAGAAGGACATTGTCGTGCTAGAGCCTGTCCAGGGAAGGGCAATGGAGCTGGGGAATGGTCTGGAGCACAGATCTGATGAGGAACGTTTGAGGGAACTGGTGTTGTTTAGCCTGGGGAAAAGGAGGCTCAGAGGGGACCTTATCATTCTCTACAACCACCTGAAAGGAGGCTGTAGCCAGGTGGGGACCGGCCTCTTCTCCCAGGCAACCACTGACAGGACAAGAGGAAATGGCCTCACATTGCACCAGGGGAGGTTTACATTGCATATTAGAAAAAATTCCTTCACTGAAAGAGTTGTCAAGCATTGGAACAGGCTGCCCAGGGTGTTTAAAAGATGTATAGATGTGGTACTTGGGGACATGGTTTAGTGGTGGAGTTGACAGTGCTGGGTTAATGGTTGGACTCAGTGATCGTAAAGGTATTTTCCAACCTAAATGACTCTATGATTCTATGATTATTAAGGAACCATTTCCTTCAAGGTAACTGATTTTGTAGTGTTTCATGTTGAGTCCATGGCTCCAGATGTACCAAACCCACAAATTTTGGTTGTGCTCCATGGATGTAATTTCATCTATGTTTGACTAAAATTAGATCGTTGAATTTAGTTCAGAAATTTCTGCCTGTTCACCCAAACTTGGTTTCATGAAACCTATTTAAAAATATGCTTGTAGTACCAGCAAAACAGGGTGTCTTCACTGCTCTGCATACTATTGAGGTTTTCTGTAGTGGTGTGTTTTCCCACTCCCTTTTTTGCTAAATTGCCTGCCCCACCTCCCCCGCATTGTCCTCCCGCCCCTATTCCTAGCCACTCCCTCGGGGTCTCCCCATTTGTTCTGTACCCAATCCCGCCCATGTACCACCCCTGTGCCATGGGACCATTAGTCCCTGTGCTCTCTCCGCCCCCCTCATGCCCATACAAAATTCAGCCCCATACCCCGTGCCTTTCTCTCCCTCATGGGGAATCGGCTGTGCTGGTCCTCCCCTCCATGGAGGTCCGGCTGCCGCCACGCGGCCCTCTCTGCCTCTGAGAGCCGTGTGAATAAATATCCTGAACCCCACACAGGGAGCCTTCTTGCCTCCTTTATCGCTGCCGTACTGTGGAGCTGAGAGCTGGCCGGGGCCATGAGGGGCACTCCGAGAGGGGCTACGGGAAGTGAAACAGCTTCTCTCCCCAAGGAAGCCCCGCTGCGCTCTCTGGGAAGGCTGCGGCTGCCATTTCCACCGGCAGAAATTACAGACCGCAACGGTTTTCCCTTTTTTTTTTTTTTTTTGGCTGTAATTTAAACTTTCATGACTTTTCAACATCATTCCTCTCTCAGTTGTGTATGATTTTATATGTTTACCGGTTTTCCATTGATGTCATACAGGACTGAAACTCTTCAAGAAAGTCAGGTTAATAATCCCTGCCTGGAATTTCATGAGATTTGTATGTCACTTTGCAGTTTGGCTTAAACAAAAACAATTTAACAAGTATTCTTTACCATAACTAAATATGCCTGGTTTAAATAAATAAAACCAAGAAATCTACTAATGCAATTACTAACCTCATAGAGGATTAATGCTCTTCCAGTGCCTTGCTGGTCTCCATTGATAATTGGGAGGTAATTGGTTTATATGCTAAAGAAGCTGTTTATGTTGCCCAGACAGAGCAGGAGGAGGGTCTGAAAGAAGTAGAAAATATGTAGACCAGAAGGATCCCCACACAGGAAAACACCTATGACCTCTGCAAAATCTTCATTAATTTAAAATCTGTTTCTCTTATGTACTTCCTTGCCCACCATGCTTTATTACTTATAAATTCTGAAGGTGGTGTGCACTGCTGTGTTATCATCCAAAGAAAAGCGAACTGGAGGAAAGAGATATATAGAGAGAAGCTGAAGTCACTGAGACTGAGCATGGGAACAGCAGCCTGAAGCCTAGACAGAGAGAGGGAAAATCATGGACTGTAGCCAGTGAAGGCTACAGGTAGTCAGGAGAGGTCAGTTGTAATTAACCTAGTACTTGTGAGAGCCAGAGTCTCTCTTTTTCTTGATCTGCTTCTTTACTTCCCTCACAGACCATTCAGAAAGGAGTAATTCTGTAAATGATTGCCTGAACAAGCAGGACTAGGAACTGCTATTCTCAGCAAAGTTCCAACATAATGCAGAAGGAAACCAGACACACCTCTGCACACTAATTCAAGTAAGGCCCCACTTGAAGGAATTTTTAAAGCAGATCAGACCAGACGCTCCACAAAGCAGAGGAGGGCTCATACATTTATATCCTAGCCATTGCCCTTCTGTGGCTAAGTTTAATCTGTCGGTTCATATCTAGTTAAACTATGAAAGAGAATCAAACTGTTGCTTCAAAGGCAAAGTGAGCTTGATACTGCCTGATATGTCAAGCCGGAACAGCTGACATGCAAATTAGCATCCAAAGCATTCAGTCTTTTATGCTCAGCCAGATGCTGGCAAGATCAAAGGGACCCCTAAAACCTTTGAATTTGTTGAAGGGAAGTTGGGAAATTTGTCTAGAGCTTACAGAAGGGCAGAGAGGACCCTAAGTAGACATATGGACAAAACTGCAAAAGACAGTGATAAAAAAAAATCCAGACATCTTTTTCCTCACCCAAATGATACCTCTTAGCCAACATTGCATTAGAGAAATTCTGAAGAATCTTTAAATGACATCTTTGATATGGTGATGAGGTCTCTTACAATTCATCTTCAAAATTATTCAGAGTATCAAGGACTGGGATAAAAGGGTCTTTGAATACTATAGGCCATAGGCTTTTTCTTTTGGTTGATACTCAGCATCCTAGGAATCTGAATACTAAGTCTGAAAGTTCCCTTAAAGACTGTTCTTTAAAACTGATAGCCCATCAAGAGAAAGACCCAGGGAAGTAAGATAAATGTTTCTGTGTAATAGAATATCTGAATTTTTAACCACCTCCTCAAGTGATATGGAGCTCAGAATAGGTGTATTTTGCTTACTGTTTCCTCTAAACTAACAAGATTTTCAGTCTTTTAATAAACATTGTCTTGAGCAAACAACTTGTATCGTACTCTTGTATTTTGCGTTTACAAGTAGAACAGTTTCAGGAGTGAAACAGCACTAAATTTCTAACAGGGTAAGACCTTAAAACATTAAATCCTAAAATCTTAGATGCTAAACCTTGGTGTTTTCCAGTGAGCATTAGGCAAGACAGCAATAGACAAAAATGTGCTTTCTCTTCAGTATCTTGTTACAAGAACATGGGCTAAAGGACGTAATTAAAGGTTTAACCAGCATTAACACAGGATATCATACTAAAAATACCATCAAGAATGCACTGAAATTGGCTGGACTGCTTAGCTTTTTCTCTCCTAGCAGTGTCAACAAGAGCATCAGAACTGTTCAGCCTTGAGAAAAGGCGACTGAGAGGGGACTTTGTAAGTATCTGGAGAGGGTGTCAAGAGGATGGATCCAGGCTCTTCTCTTCTACCAAGCAATGGGACAAGAGGCAATGGGCACAAACTGATGCACAGGAAGTTCCATCTGAACATGGGGAAGAACTTCTTTCCTGTGCAGGTGACGGTGCACTGGAACAGGCTGCCCAGAGAGGTTGTGGAGTCTCCCTCACTGGAGATATTGAAGAACTGTCTGGATGCATTTCTGTGCAAGTGCTCTGGGATGGTCCTGCTTGAGCAGGGAGGTTGGACCAGATGACCCACTGTGGTGCCTTCTAATGTGACCCGTTCTGTGACTCTGTGATTCTGTAATATTAGGCTCTATTGTAGCTGCCTAAGAATAGACTTTTACTGGAAAAATCAATAAATGGTAACCAGTAGTTTTCATCCAAATCTGCATTATATGAATTTTTACATAACATGAAAGGACAAATAAAATATACTAGAAATTTCAACACCTTCCTAAAATATTTGTCCCTTCTATCTATAAAGAGGAAGTTTAATTGTACCATTTTTTGGTACCTTTGCCTGTAATATATTTTGTCTTTCTTGTCACAGAACAGCACTGTGAGGCAGAAGTACTTTTCTCCTCACTTGCCAAAGGAAACTGAGGACGCACATCTGTGGTGCATTTTGTGTGTTGTTTTGTGTCTTGATTTTAGTTCACATTTTCCAAATGCAAGTGTGCACCGTGGCATGAAATCTAGGAGTGCAATTTGACTTATGCTTTAGTGTCTGCACTGCAAGAATTTTTACCTGAACAAAGTGAAATTCCTGCGATAATCAGTGAAGACCTAAGCACTGCAGGCAGGGAGCCCGGGGAGGCTTTCAGATGACCAGATGTGTTTCCCTGTAGACACCTCTCTATATGCAGGCATTGCCACTGTAGACACCTTATGGGAGAACCCCAAGGGCTACATAACCCCAAGTGCAGCTGGATATGCTGATACCTCTGCATTGTGGCTGAGCCCATGACTATTCAGCAACAGCCCTTCTCGGAGCACCCTGTGGCTGATGGAGAATGGATACGTCAGCAAAGGAATGTGTGGTTGGTGTGGAAGTTGCAGTGGCCCTACATCACATGTGGCACAGACAGCTGGGGTCTCTAGGTAGCTGGAGCCCAGGCAGCCTCATCCTTTGATCAAGGTGGTCATGGACCAGCTGCTGAGCGAGGCAGATAAGGAACAAAACTCTGTCAGGAAATACTCTGGCTGTTATCCCACCCTCTGTCCTATGGGATAATATAGATGTAAACAGTGTGATTCAGACCAGATCCCATGGGAGTCAGGCACTGACCTCCTTTGGGATTTTGTCTCCACATGAATTATTACAGGTTACAGAGGAAGTCTTTGAGGCAGAATATAAACAAACTGTGGCATGCCAAATCTTAGGCTAATGTTTTACACCTAAATAATCCATCTGGAAGTGTGTCATGATGATTCTTTATTTTTCTGAAGTACATTAATTTAAAACACTTCTTTGAGATATAGAAATAAATTTGAACTAGTTGTTAACTCTTTGCATCTGTTTTCATTGAACCAGAAATCATTTTGAATTCTGCCATTTTATTAAGGAGCACTGACATGTCACAAAAGAGGATACAGAGGGGTGTTATGTGCACTTTGTGCCTCTGAATAAAGGTGCTAAATTTGCTCAGTCTAGGAAAAACAGGCAATATGTTGTATGCTGGTTGTAGCACAGGTAAACAGAAAGAGGGTATGCCTCTGACTTAGGCTGGGAGGTGTATGGAAGGGTGACTGATGGAATGTGTGAATTCAGTGCAGTTAAGGATGACGTGGCTGTTTAGTGAAGTTTAGTTTGTATATGTCATATCATATAAGGCAGATGTAAAAAAAAGCTTTAGAATGTGCAGCAATGTGTATGTAGACTGTTATTTTACATAATCTGTGCTCCCCAGTGTCGCACAGCACCTTGGGTACCTTCCCCTCTCCAGGGTCTTCTGCTGGCCCTTCTGGACCCTGCCTTTCCTCCCAGCTGGCTGCTCCTGCCCCCAGGCTGTCCCACAGCCTCAGTCCTTTTCCCCTGCTGACCCCACATGGTTGTTCGCATGCTGTCATTCCCACAGCCTCACCCAGCAAACACAGTGCTGTGGTGGTGGCGCTTCTCCTGGGGCGTGACCAGCCCTGGCCGAGGCTGACCCTTCCCACTCCTGTCTCCCCGCCTGTGCTGCAGTGCCTGACTGACCCGAGGAGACCCACGAGGGACTGCACGGAAGAGTCAGCACAGAGCACTCCCTGCATGCCCTAATCAGCGCTGACAGCATTGTTGACAGAAACAACAAATGTGACAGGGCCTGGGGCGGGTCCCGAGGTCACCCGGGGCATCCCCTCAGGGAAAGCGGGATGGCGGCTGTACCAGCTGCCCAGGCGAGGGTGCTCATCGGAGGATTTGCCATCCCTTCTCTTCTCAGCTGGCTCTTTTTTTTTTTTTTTCCTCTTTCTCCTCCACTCTCCTCTTCCCAAAAAGTAACATTCAAGATGAGAAATACTGTAAGCCACCAGCTGTGAGTAATTGCCCCTGACAACAACACTTTGTGCAGGGGACTCTGTCTCAGCATCCTCTGTGCAACAAATGTAGTCTTGGTCAGAGCTTTTTAGGCCAACTTTCTTTGATCACAATACATTTAATGATATTAATGTTGATATTAATGTTATTGATGCCATAATTACTGAGAGTGAAAAATATTGTTTTTAAACCTCTCATAATATTCTTTTATTTTTCCTCCTGTGCCTTTACATAAATGCATCCCTGCTCTCACAATCAAGTCTAACAGATTTTGGTACAGGAGAAATTACTGTCTTAGCACTAGAAACATGGAGTTGCCCATCTTCAGTTATGGAAGTGATGTATTTATGGAATATATAAAATCTGTTATTTCCTGGGTTGCTTGCCTGGCTGATATTACCAAATCTATCATATTTGCTTTCCCAGCCTTATTCAGAAGAAGCTGAATCCCAAACGGGTATAAACCTCCAGGGTAAGTATAGGTTAAATCTATTCTCAAAGTAACTTCACGCTGTCAGTACTGATTTTTCTATTTACTACAGAAGTCAATAGATATTTAGATCACTGAAGATTGTATTTAAAATCAGTTTCATGTGATAGAAGCTCTGTAAGATGCATAACAGGGAATTGCCAAAGAGTCTTAGACCAAGGCATCTTGATTTTATCATCCATATTACTGTGATTTTTTTTTTTAATAGAGAACATTTATGTTGTTGCTATAGGAATGTGTAATCTCGGCCATGGTAAAGGCTGAAACCAACCATGTTGCACATGGATAAGGTTATTTTCCTAATATTTGAAAAGCATTACATTGGAAAATATATAATAAGTTATATGTAATAGAGTAAGAAATAATCACATCTATTGTTACGTAATGTCAACTAGTTTTGTATCTAATATCAAATATAATTATTCAATAAAGTCAGGTCAGTCCTGTACTATCAAATATATGCTGACATTTGAAAGAATGGTGGGGTTTTTAAGGACAAATAAACATGGTTATTTGGAGTATTTTTTTAGTAAGATAAAAAGATTGAATTCCTCATCCACGAGAAAATTTTTCTTTCCTTGATGTAGTTTTAAAAACTTGTCATATTCATTGAAAAGACAACACAATGGCAAAGGCAACAAAAATAATCCAATTTTTATTTTAATAAAATTATTTAAGTTTTTTATTCCATCCACTACAGCTCATATGCAGCTGCCTAGCATGAATAATATTCTATGGACATCTGTGTCAGTTAAAAAAATCTAGGAATTAGGAAAGCTATGCCAAAATGGTGATACTAATGGAGCCTGATCATTCATTTTATATAATGATGCAATGACAACTGACAATTTGACTGTGCGTTTTAACTGAGTACTCATTTTTACTCCTAATTCATATGAATAGCCACTTAAGCCTTTAAAGGAGACTACTGTATAGAACAGAATTTCAAGTATTTGCTCTGCTTTAACTATCTTTTAAGGAGAATTTTTTCATCTTGCTTTTTAAATTATGCTAAATGTCAGTGTATTGCCCATTGATTTAGCTGATATATGCCACTTTAGCCTTTTTCCTAAAAATATAAATTTTGTTTACCCGTGTATCATACAAATATATGTTGTATATAATTGGGCTGCATACAATCATACAGATTTATGATCTAGATATTTGTATGTCACATACATAAAGTTGGTTTAAACCACTTCAAGTTATTCCCTGATTTAAGGCATTCTACTTATGCTGTGAGTTAATGCACCTTCATGATATCCCAGGGCAACTTTGATTTCCTTGCACTGAGAAACTCCTCTGATCTTGATCATCTTAAATAGTAACACAATCCAAGAAAATTTCTGTAAATCCTTGTTACTCTTAGAGGTAAGACTGTGCTACTGTGGGAGGCTACTAGCTCTAATCAAGTCATAGAATCATAGAAGCTTTTAGGCTGGAAAAAGTACTTTAAAAATTTCATCAATTTCAACCATTAATTCAGCACTGCCAAGTTCATGACTAAACTGTGTACCTAAGTGCCATATCTACATATCATTTAAGTCCAAGTGATTGCAGTCTTGATTTAAAGTTGAACACAAACCATGCTAGAGTTACAATAGCATACCTATTCTATACACCTCATGTCACAGAAGCATCTCAATTGACTTTTGCAATGCCTTTGTGCGAAGGTGAATAGGAAATAAATATAATGTAGAGGAGGAATTAAATTAAATGTTCAAGACATAGCTCTGCTTGAAACCATTTAACCCCTGCTACTAATGACAGCCACCACTAATCTTGCAATTAATTTTATATTCACGTGATATGGTTCTCTTTTCCCCTCTTATACATTTTCTCTCTTTAGTACATGAATAAATTTGATTAACATAATTTGAACACTCAAATAGCACTTTTCAGAATCAGAACCCCATGCAAGAAATATTGACTTTCTTTGGTAACAGGGCCAGAAGGGGTTTTCCCTCTTTG
This sequence comes from Mystacornis crossleyi, assembly GCA_013400655.1. Classification (NCBI taxonomy): domain Eukaryota; kingdom Metazoa; phylum Chordata; class Aves; order Passeriformes; family Timaliidae; genus Mystacornis; species Mystacornis crossleyi. Next base: position 20,074 of record VYZQ01011446.1, read on the forward strand.
TTAGAACTTTTAGGGGCAACAGTTACCTTAGTAACACTTATAGTCACCTTCATTTCAGTTCAATAAATCCAGTGATGTGCATTCAGTTTGCTGATACGGAATTGTAAGACTATCAAACAAGCCTGTATATTGAATATGTGGATTTTCTTCTTTGAAATATGGATGCTTTGCTACTGATATATTGACAATTAGGTCGCAGATAAAGAACTGAATCTCAAGATACTATGAAGGGCTAACTGGATAAGATTTGCACAAGTGATTAAATGTAGTTTTTCAAAGTCCAAATTAACTCCTTGAATTGATCTTTATTTGGCTAGACTGTTTATCATTAGAATATGTTTTTAGAGGTAAAACAGAATGTCTTTTACCTTGTTCCTGGTACAGAGTGGACAACGGTCCATAAAATTGCCATATGCTGTACTTTTTTCCTTTGTTATCTTTTCCACACTGAAAAGTTTTTAAAGGCATGCAGTTCTGCAGATATCTATAATGGACAGCTGGTACTTTCACCTGTGTTTCTAGGAAGGAGTAGATGAGCAACAAGAAGACATACAGCTCTTATAAAATCTCTCGGGGGTTCCACAGGCTCCTGTGGAAGTTGAGAGCTAGAACCTGAAGTACTGCTATTCCTTCAGGAAAAGGTATAAAGTATTTAACCTGGGGAAAATCCTGCAGGTACTGACTCCCATGACAGAATGTTTCCTTTAGTGGAAAAGAACAATCTGGTCCTTTGAGGAATTTCAACCTTTTCTTGCAAGTCATTCGTGCTGAGTTGGCAACGTCTTTTACCACATTTACAGTGATGTTAAATAAGGTCATTCAGAAAGTGGAATTGTACTGGTGTTAAGCTAAGTTAACCTTGATGAATTACAATACTAAAATATTGCAAATTTAAGAATTGTTGTTAGTTTACATTTTAAGACTGAAAACTAAAATCACTGCTAGATTATCATACAGAAGAACTGTGTAAGATGCATTATTTTTTTTTCCTAGATTCTAATAATAAAATACAGTTATTCTCACTGATAGGCTTTGTTCTGAGTATTTTTAGACTGAGATAAGTATTTCTGAGTAATGTAATTGCTCTAGAGTACTGTGGGCATGTGTTGATGTGGCCAAGACAGGAAGGAATACATATTTCAGAAGAGGATTTAATATGTCGTCTTCCGAAATATAGAGGATAGATACATGTTCTTTCAAAATCCTATCATAATAGTCATGGGAAGATGTTCAAAATTAATTTAATCCAATATCTTTCTTATTAGGTTCAGACTTGTAGAAGCTGGAGCAGGACATTTTCATTTTGTATGAGCAATTCTCATTCTAAATGAATGGGATGTGGATCAGTGTTTCCATATTAAGAGATGGCTCTGCCACAGCTCATCTTTTCCATCAATAATAGATACCTGTCACCCCTGGCAGTTAAGAAATCCTAACTGGTACTGACTGTTTTCAGATGTGTCTCAAAATGAGACTTAAGCAAAGGTTTTTCTGTTGGCAGTTTGAATCATTATCTGATTTTACTCAGTTTGCAGATGCAAACAGGCATGTTATAAATACACAAGCATTTTTACAGCATGCTTTATTAATTCGCTAAGTTAGAGATTGTCTGTTCATATCTGTCAGAGGTAAATTTATTGGGTTGGGCTAAAGGACTTTTAAACCTTTTCTTCTCACAGCCTGCCCCACTAGTACTGTCAGTCTTCATCATGATGGTGGAAAAAAAAATACCTGTACAACATTTCATGACAGTTAAAGCCTATCCATATCAATGCCTTGATTTACTAAAATATTTTTAATTTTCAATTAAAGCCTAAAGGTACTTCACCCAATCTTGTCATATCTCTGACAAGACAAAAGCATGACTGTATTTTACCAGCTAAGCAGTTTGTAGGAATCCCAGAAATAAACTTATTTGTGGTTGACATCGTGTGTTGTTGTTTTCACAGTGCTGGATGTCTTGCTCCAAGATTATTTTCTAAAGAATTCCCAGCAAATGCAAGCATATAATTAAGAATCAGTTTTGCAAGCATTTTCGCTGTTCTTCGAGCAACTGTGGTGTTGTTCTACCAGCCCCTAATCAGGGCTGTCAGTGAGCAGCAAGGGCCAAGCTGCTGAAGACAAACACGTGTAAGGACACGAATGCAAGTGGAGAGTCCAGGACATTTGTCTACCTTGAGAGGTATTCCTTTCAGGAGGACTAGGGCACAGCAGATTTTTAATCAAACAAAATGACCCATATCCATCCTTTACATAAGGGATAAACACTATGTTGAATTACATGGAGGTGATTTAGGATTAAACGCAGACTGTGAAACAACATGAGGTAAGAGTCCCAGTGCCATAAAATGTTCAAATCAATTTGTATGATATGTAGCTATTGTGGCAGCAGTTGTACATTCCCAGGAAAATGGCCAAGGACTTTATATAAAGATGGCTCTTCACTATGTGAATCAGATGAGAAGCTCTTCCTAGCAGTAAATAAACTTGCTCATCTGGTGTCCGAGTCATCAAAACTGCTCTGTCCATGACTTCTAATTAAAGGTCTCTTAATTCTTTGTCCATATTCTTGCCTACTTTTCCTGTTACTGAAACCTAACAAGTATATACAAATAGCTTAAATAATAGAATAATACATATTCAGGAAAATGTATTCCTATTTTTACAGGGGCAATCTTAAGAAGTAATTCCTTCCTGAACTTTTACCTGCAATGGTATTTTTACTGGTTAGCTTTTTTGCTTTTTCTCATGCATGCACACAACTGGTGTCCAGAACATGAAAATTTCAGACCTTAAGATAACATTTCACCTATGTTACAGAGCACAACAGTCTGAAAATTCACATGAGAAGAAGTATATTTCTATTGATGTAGAATGCTGAGACATTTATGCTATGGGTTAGCATGCATGTCAAAAGAAAGGTTTGGGAAAGACAAAAGACTGCTGTTGTACTTTTTGATTTCTGAGAAATTAAATTATTAATCAATCCACATTCTTATATACTGATGGACGTAAAAGATTAACATACCTCAATTGTAGAGATTAAAGAGAGAGACCATAAATGTTGTGACAAAGAAGCTGATGAATGTTTAAAAGGACATATTCCCCAAGTACCTTGCAGATCTCAAGATCTAACTAACTAACACAGGGACACAGTATTTTACAGAAGGGAATTAAAATGTTCCTATCTTTTCTGCCTGCTTCTTCAATTGGAAGCCAGAGATGTTTTTCAGCCAGAAAGTCTTTGCCTGCAGGGGAGCATAAGATTATGAATCTGTTTTGTCATGAAAAGCCTATGCAAAAAACATGTATTTGCTAAAATTTCTGAATATACATTGTAATGGATTATTGTAACTATTCATTTAAATTTGTTTTGTCACGATCCCATCACGAACAACAGAACACTGCAGCAGAAACATACACACAGCTGACTGTCCAAATATATAGCAGGCTCACTGAATGTAAAGGAAGTTTGCTGTCAAGAGTCCTCAGCTCTACCGACAGTTCGGGATGTGACCAGTGCTTGGCCTGTGGGGAGGGGGAGTGTTGCTGCTGGAGCTTCCTGGGATAACTCCTGTGCTGTCTGGAGACAGGACAGCCACACACCTCTCCGTGAGCTCCACTGGTGTGCACAGAGCTGTTTCTCAGTGCATGTGATGCACACCCTGCACGCCTCTCTTAGCACAGAGCTAAACCTGACATCATTGCTACAGAGGCTTCTTTGGACAGAATTCCTGTCAGGAATTTTAAGGAAGGGTTTGCTTGCAATCAGCTGATACAAGAATATAGTAAATGATTACTTGCAGCAGACAGCACAGTAATCCACTGTCAAACTGTAATGAGAAAAGAAGATGGTATTTGTGAAAAGAAACGACATATGTGATGGTTCTTTATTGTCAAATGTTTACAAAACTTAAGTACAAATGCTTTGATTGGTGGTGTTGCCTTTGACTGTGTTTTTCAGGTTTTTTCAGTTAGCATTAAGCTATGTCTTTTAAGTATACAAAATACCATTAAAATGTTGTTTAAAATTATTATAGATTTAATTTTGTGCATCACTGTGGTGAAAGTGTGCTTCTGTCTATCCTAACATACAGGTTTTTTGGTAAAGACTCAGGGTATTAATATAATTACTTCCGAATACACAATTTTTAAAAAAGTGCTTGACAAGCCAGGCATCACAAGAGAGTTAGATGACAAGTACATCCTGGGGCCTCTCCATGGTATGGTCTGGGCTGTTTGGGAAGCATGTGGAGCTCTGAGTTCAGATACCACTATATGTGGGCAGATTTTAATAAAATAGCTAAATAGTTTCTCCCCCTATCTGTCTGTTCCACTTCTTTCCTGAGGGTTTGTATTTCCATGATAAGGGGAAGTAAAGAGCCTAAAAGCGCCTTTAAAATTTCATGGGCTGCAGATGGAGAAGGTGTCTGAGGTGTCTGTAGTCCTTTGTGAAATGTGTGTCACTAGACAAAAAGGAGGAAGCAATTGAAAACCAAACGAAGTCTGGAGTTGTGCACAACCTTTGTTCCCCCTCTGGTACAGGCCAGATAGATCCTATTTCATGTATTATTAAACTCATACTGAACTTCGGGAAAGTGATACTGGGGAAGAACGTATTTTATGGGGAAAAGTGATGTAGAATACCAGTGAGGAGAACATGACTGTGAACGACAGTGGCAGTGTTTTCATTTCATCTAAGTTTGAAATAGGAGAACACGATAGACTGCTGAAAGCAACTCTAGCAATGCAATATCCAGTATCGGGAGAACAAAATCCTTTTGTTTCCTGACCTCGGCCTCATCAAACAAACCAAGAGAAAAGTGTTATTGAGCTGGAGGAATCTGTTTACTGGAACAAATACTGAAGCTCTATGCTGGCATCCTAGTACACAAAAGATGCTGGAACAGAACAGTCCTATTCTGGAAAAGAGAAGCAGCAATCATGCACAGATGACAACGAAGTCAACAGAAAATGAACTCGATGAACTACAAAGTAAACTCTGTCAATAATTTGGTTTCCTTTATTTAGCAGACAGCTGTACCTACAATTGATCTCAATTATACTGACGTAAGATGTTTTAAGGCCTCTTTAAGTGACATCTACATTTAACTCTGTTTGAAATGTCCAAGTTAAATCTGCTTGTGCCTTCAAAAATGCATGATCTGGTTGAGTTAATAATGGTCAAAAATATCTATCCAAAATTAATGTCAGTTTTCTGTATTGCAGAGCTAATGAAGCTGTTGTTTAGTGCATTCCTGTAATGAGCTCTGGGAGCTCCTGATCATCTTTCTGTAATATCAAAGACATTGTTTAGTATTTGTGTTTTGTTTTCCCTACCAAACGGGGTTCAGTATATGAATATTCTTTTACTCTATATCTTGATATGCATTCTGTGGTGTATGTAACTAATCATCTGAAGTATGTACTTTGCTTCTTGACTGGATGATATACTTTTAAAATAGGAAAAATATAGTGTATCATAAATAATACATTTTTATGTTAGATAACTTGTATTAAGTTTTACAATTTTTCTGCAATTTATGGCCACTTTTGAATACTTACGTATTAGTGTAAGTTATAGCAGACAACTGAATTCTCTATTTTTATTTAAAATCACTCCTATTATTGTAAAAATATAAATATATTAATTTCTGATCTTACAAATTACATTCCAATATATTATCAAGATTTTTCCACAAGTTTATTCGTGTTTCTAAGAGAGATGTACAAAAAGACATGAGACAGAAAGAAATTTTTGAATAATAGACCAAAAGTTATAAAATGCACTTCTGATTTTCATCTTTAGGAAAAAAAAAATTTCTATAAATGACAAGATGGAACCTATCATCTGAAAGCAATGATGCACTTTTGAGTTTTCATAGACCCATTTAATCCTGTGAGTGAATTACACACACCAAAAAATCACCAACTTCAACAAAACATGTGCCATAAATCATACGACCCTTCCTCACACCTGCAGGAAAGAGCTGGGTAAGCAGTTGAATCTTGCAGGGTGTCCCGAAGGTCACAGTCTCAACCTCAGGCTCTCGTGCAGCACAGCAGTGAAAGCAGGTGTCCTGCATACACCCTCTTGTTCTCCCGAGGGTGACACTGTGCCTTTTTGATTTGACTTAGTTCCTTTGGCATGCTTGACAATGTCATGTCCTCTCATGCACTTGTGGAATTTGTTCCTCTAGGAGAAGGAAAATAAAGTCAATTATCTGTAGCTCCTCTGTAGCTCCCCAAAGGACTAGGACATGATATGCTGATGAACTCAAGGGATCAACCCAGTCTAAGCAGCAAGTTATTTTATTAGGCATCTAAGAAAAAAGATGTAGGTGTACAGTTCTGTGTTTTCTGTAGTTAGACCTGACTTCTGCAGTCCCTTTTTCAGCATCTGAAGCTGAACATTCTCTCACTACTTAAATTCTGAATGTTATTGTCTCTCCTGACCGGCACTGACATCAAGAGCTGAAATCTCACATACCTGCTGAAAAACCCCTGACTATTTGTTGGATTCTGAACAAATTCTAATTCTATAAAATTTATTTTTGTGTTTGTTCTCTTTTCACAACCTGTTCTCCTCCCCGACAGCTACAGAGTCCTGTTATTCTGGAGTATACATGGCAAAAAAAAAAAAACGGAACGGCAGATGGGGCTGCTCCATATTTAATGCCTTCAGGGGGAAGAACACAAGGGCATGCAGAGCACATGTGTGGTCCAACAGCAGTCTGTCAAAGCAAACCCTCAGAAATGTGGGAAGCTACATGCCCCAAGAGTGAGAGTCACAAAGACAGAACAGCTCAAAACCACACCCCTCTGGTGCAAGAAAGCTTACTATTCTCATATGAATTTATGAAGCATTCACTCTGATATTTCGTAAGTCAGAGATTTTGCTCAGAGGACTGGGGAAGTTTTGGATGAGAAGATGTGAAGAGGGGACACCTACCATCAGCTCCTATTTCTCTGGGAGATACAGCATGGAGTAGCACTAAGTACAAAAACTAGATCCTAGCTGTTTTGAATCTTAGAAGCTGTACCTCATGTGATCGCTGTGTTCATTTATAGAGACACTGAGAGTAACACACTTTGTAAAACAACCTGCTTTATTATGTTCCTATATCCCTTATCCCCAGGTTGTGTTGTATTGTTTAGTGATCACCACAAAATCTGTCTTTTGCCTTAAAAGCAGTGATTTGGCTGGTGGGACCAGGTAATGCAGAACCCTGAGCAAGCTGTGCAGGTGGAAGATCTTTCCCCCTTCCAATATACTCCTCTCCAAGCTTTGAAGCAGTCTCACTGAACCTTCCCTGGACCTCATTGTTCTGTCTGGCTAGCTTCACTGACTGTGAGAAAAGAAGGGGACTTAGCATCCGGGCCAGTCAAGAGGGGATAACATGTATTCCTCCCTTAGAAGAACAAATAGTAGCAAGGAAAGAAAGGCATCTGTCTGCTGCACCATACGTTTTTTTTTAACAGATGGAATGATTAAGTGTGAACCTGCAGAACTGAACTGCTGCTGTGGCGTTTGCCCAAGCAGAAGCGGAAAAGCTTTGGGAAGAGCCCATGCCCTGTGGTGTGCATAGGGAAGTTAGTTCGGTTTCTTGGCAAGTCTGGACTGTCTCTAGAGTGTGCACAAACAGCAGTCTCCGACAGCGGGCAGGAACCAGGAATATATGTTGAACAGTTAATGCATCCCGGGACAGCAAGGCAGAACTGAAGAGCCCTCTTCTCACAAGTGAGAGCTGCAGTGTACATTCAAGTGAGAATACCATACAGGCCCTTTATTAACTAGAGGCTACATGCTCCTCTTCGTTTCTGCTGATATGCAGTTATCACTGCAGTTAGCTGATAAGGTAGCTGACGACGGTCGCCGCAGGGCAGAGCCACCGAGCCCACGGCCAGGCTGTTGCAGTGGAGCCCGGCGGGGCACTCACAGCGCGCCGGAGCCAGCGCAGCTCTGGAACAGCGACTGCGTTTTCTGTGCCTTCTGCAGTGACGCCTGCCGTCGGCTCCGGGCATAGGGATGGATTGCAAATGCTCTTTATTACAAAGCACTCTGATCTTTTGCATGTAAGTCTTCTGAAGACCCAAAAGAACGGCCTCCGGACTGATAACTTCAGTTGGATATTCCAAATAAACCTGCTTTCGTGCTCGTATGCCATTCTCCTTATAACAAAACTAATAGGAACACTACCAACTTTACTGTTTCCATGCTGGCTAGCAGCAGTAGCAGGTTTACAACACAGCTACTGATATGATGCCGTGTCAAGCAGCGAAAAGGACTCTGTGAGATCAAACCTGAGCTCTGACTTGTTTTAGTGTTGTTCCGCTCTTCACAGCAGCAGAATATTAGATTCAGACTCTGGTGCTTGTTTTACTAAATGTCATGTCTCAGCAGTTGTGTTTTACTTGTCTCATTTCTGCTGCGGTACTCTTGTGTTCTCAGGTTGCAGTTGTTCAGCTGCACCTTCTGAAGCTAACACAGATAGAAATATAACCTGGAGAACTCACCGGGAGAGATCTCTCCCAACAGTCCATAACTTGTTCTTACTATGCAGCCAAATGACTTCATTTTTTAAATTAAATTACACTGTAGAAGACCAACTTGGTTTTATCAGAAATCCAGAGTTTGCTGATTATTTGCTCTTTCCATCATTTTCAGCTGAGAGTTGTAAAAATGTTAACTTTCTCTACACAATCTCGCCCACTTCCAAACAATAAGTAGTTTATCCTTAAAATGGAATAGGAGATTAAAATGAGAGAAAATTTATGTTTACCAGATGCACACAATATATTAGCTGAGCCGGTACTTATTAACATAGATAGTTCCTTTATTACATTAATTTTACATGAAGATATGTGGAGTCTGTCATCTGGAATTAGAACTACGTTGACATACAACACCCAGAGTCACTTTTGACAAGCATAAGCCTCCAAGTTTCCTAATTCCATGCTGCAACAACCCCTGGGCACCCGGGAGCTTCCTCCTTATGCCCCTCTTTCCATGGAGAGGAACACAACATGTGGGGGCCACCTGTGAGCAATGCTGCAGCCCCAAGTAAACATCACTCCCTGGGCTGCCAGCAGTAGGCTCTACAGTTGTGCTGCAGCAAATGCCGATGGACAGGCTGCAGCACATCAAAGGATGCCGATGGATAGGCTGCAGTATTACACTGAGGCTGTAATACTGGGGTACATCAGGAGGAAACATGTATTTTCTCCTATTTACCTCACCTTTTAAAGAGTCAACACCAGTGCAACACAGGTACTAAGTATGAGCTAGATAAATGCAGCGGTGGTGTTGTACTGACTTTGTTGAAGAATGGCTATAGCTCCCTGTAACATAGGGCCTTACATACTAAGAGCAAGTGGAAACTGAGAGCCCCGAGCTGAGGTTGAATGTGTGGCAGTACTCCTGCCTCACACATGCAGTAGTCTATAATTACACAGTCACAGGCTTTCTATTTTTCCCAATAGATTCAGGTATTGTGAAGTCCTCCCACAATAAACATGACTACTTTTCTCTTAGGCAAATATAACTAGGCATCTGGAATACTAGGGTGCCCATAACTGAATTTAGATGCCTCACATTATACTAGACAATTGAGGACAATTTATGACTTTCGTCTAACACATTTTTCAAGTATTAGCTTGTATAAGGTTTGTTGCTGAAATTCTTTCTCTATTTTCTCTATTCACACAGTGAAGCAGACTGTGTTGGCATGACTCAGTGTGATGTTTTCCATCTTAATGGTTTGATAAACAGCTCTGTCTGGTTTGTGTTGTGTTCCTGTCCAGCAGAGGAAGTGACTGGGAAATGAAATGAACCTGCAGAGTTTCCTGGACTGGACTCTGCTTTGTTTGCTTATTTGATCACATAGTTAGTTGTCTCATAGTGTCCCTATAAAGCAGGACAATAGTCCTCAACATGCAGTTCTGTAAGAAATCAGAAACAACAGAAGGAAAATTTCATTTCTTCAGATTGCCAGCAACTCATTTTGGAGAAAAAATATTACTAAACAAGATTATTAGAAGACTTTTACACAAAGATTATGCCACTGTTATTATACTCTCTCTCTGATAAAGAAACAGTGTAACTGTAATAACTGTAATCATAATCCAGTGAATTCCAATCTTCATGAAAAGAACTATTCTTTCTAAATTATCTGGAATATAGTGTTCACTATTTTTTCTTATACTGAGGATAAGAGGGTTTTCTGGCTTTTAACTCTATACTGGCTCTAGAAAGATAATAATGACTTCTTTCTTCAGGAGGTTTGAGAAACCTGAACAATCTGTTCTTAACAAATATATGCTGCTGTTGTGCCTTCTAGAGAAGTGCTGAGTATATATCCCTGTCTTTAAATAGAAAGCAGCCAAAGGATAATTGCAGCATTTAAAAACACTGAGAGCATTCTAAGTAGGAAGGAACGGCTGTTCCGTGGTTAAAATATAAGAAGAGAATATCTGGGTTATACTCCTGAACTGGGCAGATTTTTTCACTATAAACTTGGGCAAAGTGCTTCATCTCTGCCCGTCTACATTTTCATAATTTATTCTGTATAAAATGAGGATTATAACCCTTTTCTGCCTCTGAGAATACTAAAAATATATGTGTGGGGACAGACATCCTGAGATGGAAGGTGTTATCTGACATTATAAATGGAAACACAGGATATGGCTACATAGGCTTTCAGTTTAGAGCTGATCTAATCACACAGAGGAAACCCAAGAAATAGAGTCAACAAACCTCATTCTCAAAGGCTCCAGTTACTACCTGATTGTATCCCTTGTGCGTATTTATATCTGTCTCTGGGAGCCTGATTCTCCTAGAATATGCTTTTAACTGCTACAGATCTTCAGGAGAGAGGAAGTGTTGAAATTAGTTTCTAACCCACCAGATATTGTATTTAAGAAATCTTTGAACAATGTAACACATAAGAAGTCACCTACAGAAAAACTACCCTGCCTCAGGACAATGAAATGCTCCTGCAGGTAGGAACCAAATGTGGTTCCCCTGCTAAAGCACACACCTAAAAATTGGCAAATCTGCTTCTTTTGTCCCTCAGTTGCCAGCAGCTCAACAGTGGTAATAAAAAGCTGCACTTGGAAATTCTACAGCTTCCTCTAATCTGAGCATCTGGGAGCATGTAATGTAGGCTTGGATTCAAAGACATTTACAAGCCTGAAACCCACCAATGCTTTAACAGCCATAGGGGCATGTATTCCTACATGCCTTTAAAAATTCAAGCCTTAAAAGTGACTTGGTTAGACCTCTTAACCTATTCTCTTAACCTCCTAACCTTATTGCACCTCTTAACCTAATCAAATATGGTAGTTTTTTAACCAGGCATAGAAAAATGATTCAATAGTTTAAAACAGGAAACAGAGAAAAATGCCATATTCACTAATGTAGATACATGGGGTAATAACCATCAGGCTAGAATGTGGCAGACAGGAACACCAGGAATTGTTCTTATTTTCTTAAGAAGGCTATGGATTGAAGTTGGTTTGTTTTTCCTTACAAATACATAGTAATATACACAGATTTCTCCTAATAGTGTGAATGAAGTCAGTAATCTTCAAGAACTGTAATGGAAAAAGCTCAGGCTGGTATGAAGTAGACTTGAGGAAACGGATAATCATCCCGATAAATACAAAGAGTTCACTGAAGTGAATAGCAATTTTTCTTCCAGTATTTGTAGGAAGATGAAGCTCCAGAGGTATTCTGCAGGGGATGTTGTTACCTTGACAGACATTTTTGTCTGGAAGTATGGTACACATTGTTACAAACTGAGTAATTGCTATACTCAAAATAAACCTGCAGGAAAGAAAATTAAAATGTTTCCTTCTATTTTTAAAACTGTTTACCCTATAGATGTAACACAGCTAGTACATCATTTTCTCGACTAGTTCATTGGAAAGGAAAAAGAGCATCAGGATAAACTCTTCAAACACTGAGAGGAGAGCAGAAAAATCAATAAACACTCTAAAAAGCACTGCAGAGTGAAATCTTCAGACTGATCCCTTAAAGAGTACACTGTCAGAAAATTGCCTAAACACAGCTAGCTCAAGTACAATCACAAGATGGCATTTGCTTATCAGTTCATGAATATTTTTGACATTTAAAACAAAGGCATAGAGGGAACTGGTTCCTCCTTTGCCAACTGGTTGCTGTCTCTTCTTCCCTGTGATGTAAGGAAAAACCCAAACCTTGACCTTGAGGCTTTCAGCTTACATAGACATGAGAGTTGCTACTGGAATGAGAAATATGTACCTCAGGAAGTGAGTAAACAAAGTAAGGTTCTTAAAATAAAGTAATACCATAAAAACCCCAACCCTGACTTCACTGCTTTATAGTGAAATCAGATAAAACAATGCCACCAAAAAAACCCCCCCAGAAAACTCCAATTATTTTGTCATTCCTGCTTGCACAGTATCACAATGCTTTGTAGAGCTTTATTACAGACTTATACTGTATTTAAGGAGTTATGTTTGCCTAGTGATTTTATCACATTTATAGAAATAATTTCCTTACAAATATATTAGCACATCTTTTTTGATCCGTTCGCTACATGCCATTTTTTATTTCAGTGACTTATTTTGATAGTTGCCCCACACTTGTCTAGGGCTGATAAAGATCAAAAGTCTTTGCTCTAAAATACTGAAGCCAGATAGGTCAAAACTCCTACTGAAAAGCTGATGGTTCTGTTCAAAATGAAACATACATATTTAGAAATATTAACTCAGTTTTATTACAGGACTTCATTCCATGCTCCCTTCCAAAATTATTGCTCTGCTTTTTAAAATTAAATAGTTGTCACAAATTTGCTTTAACTTCCAAAAATATTTTGACAGTATTTTAGGGAGTTTTGACAAAATAGAGGTGTTCTTGCAAAATATTTTCATGGAATCACTTGCTGGCAGAATATAATTTGATGTGACGTTTTTACTGGAACTCCATATATGTAACATGACTGATATGACAGACAGCACAGGAACTAAGAAAACGTCATGTAGTTTTCCTGAGCTTGTTGGAATCTGTTTGCTGGCTGCAGCTACACTGTTCTTTAGAAAGATGCATAATGCTGTCCACCCCTGTCTGATCAATAGCATTTAATGTGGAGTGGGCTTCAATGTGCATGTCTGTGTAGCTTCCTGCTGGAAAGTAATTCTGTTTATGACTAAAGAGCACTGGAAAAAAATGAAACTTCTCAGAGAGCCAAGGCACCAGCAGAAGAAAGACAACTGCCCCGAGATGCAAAACACCGGTACTACTTCCAGTTTATAGGATAGCTAGTATTATTCATCTAGATAGTTAATGTTATTCATCTAGATCCTGCCCCTCTACTCAGCCCTAGTGAGGCACAGCTCGAGTGCTATGTCCAGTTCTGGGCTCCTCAGAACTAGAGAGACATGGAGCTTCTGGAGCAGGTCCAGTGGAGAGCTACAGAGTTGGTTAAGGGGCTGGAGCATCGCTCTTGTGAGGACAGGCTGAGGGAACTGGGCCTGTTCAGTCTCAAGAAGAGACAACTGAAAGGGAAACCTCATCAATGTCTATCAGTATCTGAAGTGGGGTGTCAAAAGGATGGAGCCAGGCTCTGGTCAGTGGTGCCAAGAGGCAACAGGCAGAAACTGATGCACAGAAAGTTTGACCCGAACATGAGGAAGAATGTCTTTGCTGGGTGGGTGACCATGAACTGGAACAGGTTGCCCAGAGAAGTTGTGGAGTCTCCCTCACTGGAGATACTGAAGAGCTGTCTGAACACAATCCTGTGCCAAGTGCTCTGGGATGGCCCTGCTTGAGCAGGGAGATTGGACCAGATGACCCGCTATGGACCCTTCCACCCTGACCCATTCTGTGACTCTGTGATCTAAAACTGTTATTTTATTGTAAATATTGAATAAAAATCCCAAATTAAAAAATGAAAATGTCCTTACTTTTGCTCTTATATAGCTGAAATCATAGTTTCTGGCATCTCTTTAACTATTGGGAAACACAGGTTTCTTCTTTGATATACTAACACCAATTCAGTAGACTTTCTGTAAGTATATGACATTATGGAACATACTTTTGGCTCCTCAGTCAACAGAGGAACAGCTGACGTGAAGAGTTTTAAAATGGAAAGGTGGTAGTAATATTATGAAAGTCACAACAAATAGGCTGCAATGCAGAACTAACATAAGCAGGAGGGTTAAACTGGATCAAACTCTCTTTATCTGAGTCCCACTTGTGCATAGGGACATCTATCTAAAACTGAGTCACAGAACATCATCCCAAAACATATGCCCTTTCAAAAATTAGATCCATTTAATAACCTTCTAGTGCTGCAGACTCAGCATAGCAGGGCTCTAGGCGATTATGAGGTTGCCTGTGTGGAAAATATATGCTTAGGGACAGAAGCCACATGGTGCTGGAGCCAGAAGAGGCCCAGCTGCTGTACTTCCAGGGCTGCCATATGCCAACTAAGGCAGACAGGATCCGCCCCTATTTCCAGCCACTGTAATACTTAACAGTGGCTACATGAAAAATCAGAAAAGTCTGTCCAGCACAGTGACATGCTGGAGGTGTTAGCATGATTCCCTACTGCTTTTGGTGTGCCTCATGAACAGCTAGAGCTATCTAAGGTATCGCACCCTGTAAACACAACCAAAGAAGAGTTCACAAAAGCAGTACAATTAATCCTTAGGTTTTTTGTAAGGATAAGATCTTTCTCATAGTTCTGTTGATTAGATTTAGACAATTTAAGATTAAAAGGGACAATGATACCCTCCAGACTGATCTTGTGCAGAACGTAAACACAATTCAGTAGTTCCCGTGCCAGTTCCTATCTGGTCACTAGGCCTGTACTAGAAGGCTGATTTAAAATGTTTCAGATTTGGAGAACGTGCCATGCTTTTAAGCATCTCTCTCTAGTGAGTGAATATCCTTACTGAATTAAAACTGTCATTTGTTTCTAGCCTTATTTTGGCAGACTTCAGTTTCCACCTCCTGCTGGACCTCATTGCATGTTCTTTTGTTGTAAAACTATTTACTATCAGAAATATGATCTTTAAGTAGCAGATCTGAATCACAAGTCCCTTTAACCATCTAAGGATGAGCTGATTTTCTTGTAAGACACTGTCATAATTTTAAAAGCACACATTTAACTCTGCTAACTGATGAACCTTCTGTACTGTGAAAAATCTGAGCAGCAATTACTTTTTTTTTATTGTCCAGTTATGAGAGACCAAGGAGTAAGGTGAACTAAGCTTATGGTTACATAGTAAGAGAATAGTTCATATTTTTTCTTTCTCATTTTAATGAGATTTTTAAAGCTGATTTCAGCAATCATAGCTGTACTGGAGTTAGTAAAACCACAACAAACTGCATGTGCTAGCAACATGCTTTATCAGAATTAGTATTTCTAAACAGAATTGCAGGGTTCATTCTTTCCATTAAGAAAAAACCAAGGAGATTGGTGAGTAGTGACACTAATGAAGGTTAGTTTCCCTCTATTTTCCACCCCTCTTGTCTTTTTTTGACTACTTTCCACATTATTTCCAGAGTTCTCTGTTAAATCATCCATCCATCAGCCTGGGCAGGAAGAGCTGGTGGTGGCTCAGAGCTAGGATATACATGCCTACCTGTCCAGGGTGTGCACACCAATCAGCTGCTTTGCTAAGGGCAAACACAGTAGGGAGAAGTAAATTCTCCTTACCCTTCTTTTTAAGGGGGCACTGACTTAGGCCTTAGTACTCTCAGCTGCTGAATTCCATTAAATTTTACTAATATCTTAAAGAATTCTATCCCTCTGCTAAATTTGTTTCAAATTGGTGATGAGATCCAGCAGTTACAAGGAGGCACTGCCATACAGAATAACAGCATTAAGCCTCATTTCCTTAGGAAA